>WOXC01006776.1:0-108645 GCA_011680675.1 Gymnobelideus leadbeateri
ACTTTCCAGTTCACAATACTTGCTCCTGGCCACCCAGCTCCTATAGCGGGGTTCACACCTTGAAGTGAAGGAATGTCTTCATTTTCTATTGGTATCCTCAGGGTTTAGCACAATGCTTGGCACATAAATGCTTTTCCATTCATCCATAGTGCTGCGGCAACTCATTTCAAGGAAGAGAGGGGAGGGCTCCAGAGAATGCTGACACACTCATGCAAATTATGGTCTAAGCAAAGCACCACAGATAAACTGTTCCTGGAAAATGGACTTGCTTAATCTCACCTTTGACAATCAGCTGATTGTGAGTTTTGACTTTTGAGAAATTTGAACTCTAGGTCAATAATCAGGAGATCATTCCTGACAGTCACCTTTGTATCTCACCTGTGTCTTCCCCCTCTGCCCAACTAGGATTATAGGAATCATCTCTCTGACCCTCTCAGTATTTGGCTTTTATTCCATGTGACTCTGGACCTGTTAGGTTGGTGTCAAAAACCCATTGCTCCCCTGCTTCCTCCCAGGTATATTAAAATAATCAGATTTTCTAATCTTTTCAAGGCAGTCCTTCAAAAACCTCCCTAACTTCTTCATGTTCTAAGCTCTAAACATTCCCTTCCCTTCCTTGAAAGTTTCCCTTTGTCCACTGTTCTGTAAGTCCTTTAAGGGCTCTCACTATTTTGATGTCTTCCTTGAAACTACAAATTCCTCAGCGGCAAATATTTGCCTAGTTAACTTTTGAAAAGTATCATCTTGTCCCTGCTGGTACCATAACTACTGGTTGCCTGAAAACTTAGTTCTGAAGCCCCAAGCCACCACTGAGAAAACAAAATGCTTAAAGGAAAATACACTTAAAAGTATGACAAGCCAAGGTGGCTCCTGATAGAGATGGCTCCTTTCACAGTCATTGTTCAGATAGTCTGGAATCTAAGGTCTTGTATCCAGGACAAGCTGAGAAAATGGTGGATTCTGGTAGGAGTAGCCATGCTTGCCAATCCAACATTCTCACATTGCCAGGCCTATCTCTTTGGCTTTCACAACCTACAGTCAGTTCTCTAGGTCTTTTGGGCTCCACTCTCCAAGGCCCTATTCTTCCTCACACCATCTCCTAAAGCTAAAGTCTCTCAGCTTCCCTCATATGGCTGAGTATTGCTAACTCCAGCTGATTACTCTAAGTGCCCCATCTCACTAAACCTCTGGGAGGAGAGAGCCTTAGATACATAGCACTTGCCAGAGTTGGTATTTCCATAGCATTTTAAAGGCCTGGGAAGCCCTTTCTCATTCTTTTCTTAAGATAACCCTATCAAGATAGGAGAGGGAAATACAAATACCAGGTGTGTTATTTCCTTTCTCCAAGTTCAGCACTTTCTACCTCCCCACAGGTGAGTAGCCATGAAGGAATGGTGCTACCTAAAGGGGAGATGTCCCCTGCTAAGAGAAGGAATCCTCTGATCTCAAGTGCAAACAGGGCTGGCAGCAGAGAACCTCGGAGTATCTTTGATTAACCCCAGCCAAATAAGAGGGAAAAATTGTCCTGACACATAATTTATGCTCCCCATGTTGTACAAGAGCCAGCTACCCAGGCTAGACTGGTGAGTGTGACTTATTCACAAACTTGTCTTCTGATGCCAATGTTGATACTTAATAATGTACTCCACTATATTAATTAGTGTGGATTGCAAAGGAGCGACCTGCCTTATACAAGCCATTAGGAAAGTTTCCAAGAGGCTGAATATTTACTTCCTCTGACCCATTATCTGTCAGACTCTGCCACCATTTTGAAATCAGTCACATGAGGCTTCTCAAGGTACTAACTTATTAGGTGGCATCTCCATACTCTCTGGTTCTAGCTGATGGCAACTCTCTGGCCTGAGTCTTGTTTTGTTACTTACATTATAAAATGTCTTCCTCCTTCCTTCCCCACCCTGAACTACAGGTCACCAGTGTCTACACAGATATATGTACATATACACCCACACGTAAATCCATACTAGGCATTCTTCTATTTATCAGTTTTTTCTCTGTCTCTTTAACCTGGAAATGTTCGATAAGAAAGAAAATTACAATAAAAGGTACTTTCTACAATAATTATGTAGATTAATTCAAGTTTCCAGATCCAGGAACTAGAATAAGGAAAAATAATGAAATACTTAAGAAAGGATCCTGCAGAATAATGGACCCCAGCTCTGGTTCTCAGATGCTTGATCAGTTCAGGCAGGACACCTGCCTGACACTTATTTTTGCTAACTTGGGAAGGAGCACAAAGGGGGAAGGGATATAAAGAAATAGCATATTAAAGAGTTCTTAAGGATAAGGAGGAAATGTTAAGAATAAATCAAAGTAACCCATTCTCTAGCCTTCAAAAATGCATCCCAATTGGGTTTGAATATCTTTTATTGTTTCTTCCTTTCAAAAATATGGGGAAACACACCATGTACACAGATCACATGAATAATCCATCTAGAAAAAGGTATATGAAGTACAAAGGGGATCAATGAGATTCTCAATTTCTATACTTACACTTTGGTGTGGAGGAGTTTAAAAGACACTACAAAATATACAAATGTTCTTACTTATGTTGGCTATAGATATATCTGAAAATAGTTTAGTTAAACACATTCTTGTTTTCAAGGGTGAGAAAGAAAAACAGAATCATGCAGGTTGTTTCCTATATAACATGAAAAAGCTGTACAATTCAGTAACTATACATATAGATTATACTGGTATCTGTCTAGGAAGAGTTATATACGTAGTGAAAGGGCAGGGGTGACGTGGATTAGGGAAATGGGCTAGTTTTGGAAAATTGTTAGTAGGGCCTAGTAAAGTGGGATGAGGTGGGAATATTGGAGGGAAGAAATGTATGTGACTGGTAGAAGACAACTGAAGATGTTCTCTCTTAGAAGAAGGGCCCATGGAAGGCAGAGAGGGCATCTAAGCTGCTAGAATGTATAGGCTCGCTCACCCCACCCAAGTGCACATACATATACATCAAAGGGGCTTTGGGACCAAGGATGACTGATCAATTCAACCTTTGGGATTACCCTCTGGGAATGTTGACTCTGGCTCAAGCCTTTTCAGTCACATGCTCACCAATTAGCCCCTTTTAAGAAGCAGGAGTTTAAGGGCCAAAGAGGACAGGAAACTGAAATGGAAAAAGCTCATTTCTGGCAAATGAAAGAAAATTTGGAAAGAGGTTCCAGATTAGTCTTCAACAAGTT
Source organism: Gymnobelideus leadbeateri (assembly GCA_011680675.1). Classification (NCBI taxonomy): domain Eukaryota; kingdom Metazoa; phylum Chordata; class Mammalia; order Diprotodontia; family Petauridae; genus Gymnobelideus; species Gymnobelideus leadbeateri. The sequence continues at coordinate 3,210 of WOXC01006776.1, forward strand.
ACCTTAAAGTTGAAGTTTGACAAGGTGCTTTTTGTCCAGCGAGACTATCATCCTTTGAGGATGCAGAAAAAACTAGGTACAGTCTGTCTGAAGAGGCTCATGCTTTTGAAATCCACATTTTGCCTAGGGCATGGCCACCTGCCACTTTACCTCCTCTCAACAGGTCTGGCAGGTTTTCCTTTCTGTGAAAGGTTCAGAGATGCAATGACCCAGAAAGAAGAATGGCTCACAGCAAGGCCTCAGACTCCTTCAAGTACCACCCCATCCCATTAAAAGGCTAGGAGGCTGGTCCACTGGCTAATCTTTCTGGATCAGACAAGACATAATGCTCAAGGCACCTTGGGCCTCATGGAAGGTCCAAGGTGGGAAGGACCTCTGAAGATGGCCCTCTGATCCTGTAGTCAGCTCAGTTCATTCTGTTCCCCCTCCATCTGAGGGCAAAACAAACTTCATGACATGACTCACAGACCACTAACTGGGGTTGGCAGAAAAAGAAATATTAGACCACAAAATATCAAAGCCAAATTCCTACAGCCAGGGTTCAAGAGGCTGGCAATCACCTAAGATGGTCAGAGGAACACATCTTTCCTAAACATAGTTTGTCATAACCTGCCCAACCTCCTCATGACATCTGAGGCACTTAGACTCTCTGAGGGGGGGCCAGTTCTTAGCACTGACCTTTGTGAATCTGGCTTTCTGGAGTATTCCAAACTTAAAATGACCCATGGCTGAAGTCTGAGCTGCTGCTTGGAAAGAAGCTACTGAAACTAGCAACCAAGTGCTCACTGGCCTGGAAACATTACCACCTTAATATCCCTCCAGCAGTAAGAGGTCCACAAGCACATCTGAAATCTTTTTTGCTTCTTAATTAAATTACTACCCTTCTGAAACACCTTTTGGAGGTTGTAGTAATTGCCTGGCTCTGACCAGGTTATAGACTGCCCAGGAGAAGCTGTGGAGACTGTAAGGGGGGAGATCAGGAAAGAGGGGCATGAGCATATGCAGTAATGCTACCTCACTAGAATTTGTCTTTGGTATTGGGCATCATGGCCGTCAGCTTGTAGAGGTAGCCCAAACCTACCTAACCAACCAGAGAAGCTGCCCCAGCCCATGCTGCTGACCTCCTTGGCATGGAAAGGGTGTCCACATGGTTTGCTATAGATAAAACCCAGTCCTTAACCTTCCCCTTCCTTCAAGTCTCCATGTGGCAGGGAATGGATGGACATGTGGCTTAATAAGACTGGGCTGAGGTTGACATCTTCTCTACCCAGGCCTGCCCTGACTCCAAGCTTTGTGGGGCCAGGGAAGCACTGATTTCCTTTTTACAATCAGGTCTTTCCTGGGAAGAGGCAAGTGCCTTAGCAACCAAACTGATACTTATTTTAAAACCAAAGATTAACTATATATATTTGAGCAATGGAATTTCCTTGAGCTTTTTCCTTCTGAAAATTGTTTAAGGCTTTAAACCAAGTCCTGTTGGTCAGCAGCTCTAGTGTTTCTGGAGAGAGTGTAAATAATTGACCTAGTTAGGATCCATTTTACCAAATGCCTATGGTTATTCTCCTGGGCCCTCAGCAAGTCAAATAGCAAATGTTCTTGGCTCCATTTTTCCAGTGGTAGCTAACCATCTGGCCCTAGCCTTCCCATGCTTCAAGGTGGGAAAAGCATGTAGAACAAGAAATAATCCATCTCTTTTCTTCTCCTCTCATTCACTGTCCTCCTACAAGGCCAAATTGCTGTGAGAAATCTTCATGTCTAGGCTTTCTCTTTTTTTCTTTCTTTTTTCTCCTTTGTGTAGGCCGGAATCGGATTTTGTGTGGGCTGGAATCTGGGATTTTGTGTGGGCTGGAATCTGGGATTTTGTGTTTTCAAACTGCTCTGGGACATTGATGGGGACTTCCTTGACCTTTCTCTCATCAGTCTTCTGTTTTCTGCAGTTTAAAAAATTCCATTTCCAGGGCAGGAAAACCATCCTACAACAAATGACTAAATAGTAGCAGGAATTTTCCCGGCAGCATTTGTTCCTTAAGGATATTACCAGGTTATCCCAGGGTTCTAAGGATCGCAGCCACGGGGGCAATATGTGGTAGGCGTCAAAGGTCCACAACAATATTATCATGAAAATTATCAGCAGGATGGGTACCCCCACACCTACCAGCACAGGCCAACCTGCCAGGGAGAGGCCAAACACTACAAGTGGCAATAGGAAAAAGCAGATAACCAGGTAGAAAATGGCAAACCAACGATAGGTGGCTGTGATGTTTCCTAGGCCCCTGGCAAGACGAATCGGCAGGCGCATGAATGGCAATGGGTACCACAGAATGACTCCGGATATGTTGAAGAAGAAATGGCACAGGGCAATCTGAAATGAAAAGGATTAGACAAGATGAAAACTCATCTAGCACACACATGTAATCCATGAGGGAGGGGGAAGGGAAACCAGAGGCAAGTGGTTAGGAGAAGGGAAAGCTCAATAGTGTCACAGAAACCATCATCACAAATATTTTCATTGTGGGCTCATAAACTTAAGAGCCAGGAGGGACAGCAGGGGTCATCTACGCCAGTCTGTTCAGTTTTGAAAGAATACAGAGCAGCTGGAGGTGGCTGAATGTCATGTTAGGTGTGACCCAGAGAGCAGTGGGCCTGAAGTCAGGACAACTTGAGTGGGAAGCTTGCCTTGGCCCCACTTTGCTCATCTGTGAAGACACAGCCCTTCATCCACTGGGTTCTTGTGAACAGCGGGTGAGCTCATTATGTAAAGTGCTCTGGAAGCTTTAGTGCAGTCTACAAATAAGAGTACTCATCATGGGGTCATGAAAAGAACAATGCACAGGGGAGTCTGAAGACCTAGCTACAATTTAAATCAACAAGCCTCCTATCTGCAGAGCACTATGCTAGGTGCTGGGGACACAGAAAAGAAAAGCTGCTGCCCCCAGGAAACTTGCATTCTGCTCCTCTGGATTCTGGTTATGCCACTTCCTACCTGCATGACCTTAACCTTCAGCAAAACACTCTTCTTGTCCACAAAAGGATGACTAGAGGATCTCAAACACTGGGCCTTCCAACTCTTAAGTCCATGAAAATGGGTCTCTTTGCAAATGGCCATACAGGAAGGAACCAAATGCGATAAAGAGCTTGAGTCCTAGCTTACAAACAAAGCATAGCTGATATTTTAAGCCACTTTTACTGAGTTCCAAAACACTGATTTCAAAAACAATTTACTTAATTAAAAACATTGCTCCAAATGGAATTAAGTACCAGTGAGTTAAAACCAGTGAAATTAATAAAAAAAAATATTGCATTCCAGAAGCAGTGAGATTTTTATTGTAATTGTTTTCAAAAGCAGTTTTGGAATTCATTGTTTTACAAAATTAATTTCATTGTCTTACCATGCTTTGAATCAAGCTCTACTCCTCGACCTGCCCCCCCACCTTTGTCACCTTTGTCACCTTTGTCACCTTTGTCACAATGCTCAGGCATTGCCTGGCCTACCTACACACCAGCAGGTGCCATTGGCCTCCCTTGCCAGAAAGAGGAGGGGAGGAGGAGGAGAAGGCAGGTGCCTAGTGAGGCAATATTCACACTGGACAACCATCCTGTGCTTGTCTAAGCTGCAAAGCTCAGCTGGGATCCCTCCCTCTCTTGCCTTCCAAGGGATCAGTCCCTAAATCCCCCCAGCTCCACTCTTGCATTCATCACCTCCTTTCCATTCCTGATGGCACCACCAGATCTTCATATTTTGTGACCTGGACTTGTACTAGGGTGGAAAATAATGATGCTTTCCCTCTGATTAATGCTACTTTGTGATGTTGGGCAAGTGATTTAATCTCAATTTCCTCATCCATAAATTGAGTGGGAATTGGGTTGGATGATTTCTGAAGCCCTTCCATCCCTAGACCTATGACCCTAGCCTATTCCAAAAGCCTCCTCTGGCTGCTTTCTCGATTCTGATACATCCTACACACATTTTCTAAATCAAATCTCTGATGACATCCTACCCTTCAATCCAATACCTGTTGCCTTCCCAGTGTTTGAAGAACAAGCAAAATCCTTGGTTCAGCTTTCAAGGCCCTCTAGAACTTGGTCCTCATCTGCCTTTTTCAGCATTATCTCCTGCTGCTTAAAGGAGATGGTGCCTATGAAAGCCCTATTATCATCTATTCCAGTGAAACTGGTTCTTCAAAGATGCTTGTTCACATCCCTCCCCCTCTCAGAATGCTTTTGCTCCTGCTCTCTGCCCAAACAGATCCTCAGCATCCTTCAAGGAAGGAGCTTCTCTTCCCCCCCTCAAACCAACAGTCCACCTCTCCCTCCTTTAAACACAAAACATGGATCTATACCAGTCACCAAGCAACACAGTTGGGATTCAGACTCAGGTCTTTAGACACCAAAGTCAGAAATTCTACCTACCATATCACCCTTTCTGACTGATAGGAGGACAAAAAGGAATCCATACCATTTTTGTGAGGGACAGGGGAGAACATGGGGGATAGGCAGTAATGGCTCACCATCCTAATTTGTTTATTATTATAGACACAAGCTGGAAATATCTGGCCATTATTTAGGAAGTTCAGCTTCTGGGAATAATAGCTAGGGACAGTTTTCTAGCCCACAGGTCCCCATTCTGAGGCAGGTAAGATCTCAAGAGTAACAAACATCCTCTTGTGATATGAAGCGTATGATGAAAAAGAAATCAGGGGGTTCATTTGAAGGATTTAGTAGTAAGCTATGAATAGAGAGGTTAATGGAAAGAAGTAACGAGTCACAACTGTGCAATCCTGACCTGGAGTGCATGTTGTAGATTATTTCCAGGGCTAGCTAACGCAGCCAAGATGGCAGTAGTGGTGGTACCAATGTTGGAGCCCAAGGTTAAAGGGTAAGCTCTCTCAAGGCTGATCACACCGATGCCTAAGGGGAAAAAAAAGACACTGGATTCAGTCCTAGGCAGGAATGATTGAGCATGGCAGGACCACATGTAAAAATGGAGCCATGAGCATGTGAAGAGGGAAAGGGGGAGGAAAGGAGGACTTACCAACCAAAGGAGTGATTGCAGAGGTGAACACAGAGCTACTCTGCACAAGAAATGTCATCCCAGCTCCAACAAGGATGGCGAGGTAGCCTGTCAGCCAGGCAAAAGGGAAGGGGAAATCTAGGAAACAGGAGAAGAAAAAGGCCCAATTTCTATAACTGTCCTGGTCAATAGGACAGTTAATATCTGATGCTATACCTCACTCTAAGGTCCATCCAGAAAGAGTGCTTTTACTAAAAATGCATTCAAAAATTTCTAGTAGAAACCGTTCCTAAGGCAATTAAAAACAGTGAGCAAGAGGTTCCAGAGGGAAGGGAACAAGGTCCTCAGAGGTTCTCAGCCAATGTTCTAAAAACTACTTTTATTTTACTTCTTTGTACAAATGACATAATGTTTGTAAGAAGCACTTAGTACAGTACCTAGCACATATAAAAACTTATCCCCTTGCCCATCCCCCATTTCCCCACAATTGGGTCCTAGATTAACGTTTCAAACTGCCCCAGATCTGCATTTCAATTTACTTGCTTAAAAAGTCCAGGTGGGGTCAAGTATTGGAGTAATTCACTCTCTTCAAGTTCCATCCCTATCTCAATTCACTACAACTCTGCTAGGGACGGGCTGAGATAAGGGGCAGGGGATGATGAAGTGAAGCTGAAGTCAAAAAGGGTTTATTGGGAAACATCCCAGGCTTCCCCAAGACTTACATATGGGAAATGGCCAAAAATCAATCAATCAATAGGATTTGCTGGAGGTTGTTAATTCTCTGCTTGGTGGGGGGTGGGACAGGGAGGAGAGAGAATTAAACCTTTATTAAGTGACCACCACATTCCAGACAGGGTGCCACACACTTTGCAAACATCATCTCATTTGATCCTTCTAACAGCCTTGGGAGTTAGGAGTAAACTGAGAGAGAGGTTGTGACCTACCCAGGGCCACACAGACAGTAAGTTTCTGAGGCAGGATTTGAACTCACATATTCCTGACTGCCAGTCTAGCATTCACACCACTGTGCTATCTTGTATGCTCAGCCTATATATCCTCTTCTTCCTTAATAAAAAACTTTTATTATTTTTATAACGATTTTTTTTTTAATTTTATGGTGGCCACCATAGCATGCTCTGCCTGCTACATTGCTATGACTTTCCTTCTTTTTCCTTCAGCATTCCTGCTTTTCTGGTTGGATACAAGGCAGCAAGGACACACAGCAGCTTGGGACTATCTTTCCTAGTCAACTCATGATGACAATCAATTTTCTAGAGCTCTCTATTATTTACAATGTCCTTAACAGGAACAGTATATGTATGACTTTTTAAAAAAAAAACAGATTCCTTTTTTTTTTTTGCTTTTTGGAGGGCAATTAGGGTTAAGTGACTTGCCCAAGGTTACATGGCTAATAAGTGTTCAGTGTCTGAGGCTAAATTTGAACTCAGATCCTCCTGATTTCAGAGAGTGCTCTGCTCACTGTGCCACCTAGCCACCCCCAGATTATTATTATTTTTTTTTAATCAGATGATCCTAGGATCTTCAGACTTCCAGATGGAAGATCTTCTCCATCCCCTTCATTTACAGAGGGAGAACTGGGGGATCAGAGACCTCCATTTACTTGCCCAAAGGCCCATGGTAGAGGCAGCATTTGAACCTAGGGCCTTTGACTCCAAATCTAATGCTCTATTTTTTTTCTACAGTACCAGAAGGCCCACGTAGGGGCCAAGTCAATGAACATCAACTTGTTCAAGATTACATAGCTAATAAGTGTCTGAAGAAGAAGGATGGGCTTGGGCATCAGAAAGCCCTAGGTCAAATCCCATATTGGGTGTTGTAATGCTGGACAAATCATTTAACATCTTTCAAAAGGGGATAATGCCTGTGTAGCTGCCTCGAAGGACTGGTATGAAGACTGAATGCACTGACATCTGGAAGGGATCTGTAAACTTTAGAGCTCTATAGAGTTTACTAGGGGGTGGGGAAAGGGACCTATCCTGTGATTTCTTTACTATATGGAGCTCTTAGATGGGGGAACTCTATCAATGAAGGCTTATGGATTCTCTGTTACAAAATCCTAAAGGCTTGCCTAGAACTCTTAAGAGGTTAATGACTTGGTCACACAACCATAAGTGTCAAAAGTGAGGTTTCACCTCAGATTTTCCTGGCTCCTACCTAGCCTCCTACTCTTTTTACTTTATCACACAGCCTTCCTTCTTCTCGTGGCCATTGATATTCTTAGTCTCCCAAGGGAAAAGGTCCGGCTAAGGTCTCATGAAGAATCTCTGTGTGGGAAATATGGGAGAGGCTAACTCAGATTTTCTTAGCTCTCTATGTATAGCCAAACCAGACCCTCCAGGGCCAGCTCTTTCTTATTCAAGACACACCATCAGAGCAAGGAGCCTTCTATTGGGCTCAGGAAGATTCCCAGGACAAGAATACAAATTCAAACTAAAGGAGACAATGTCCATTTCCAAGATTGTTGTTTAGAAGGAGAAAATCTAAGTGGAGGCCTGGGTCATCTAAAGTCCTTCCTACCAGAGAGACGGGTCAGATGTGGACCTCAGGGAGCACAATGGGAAAAGAGCTAGCAGGAATCTTTTTTCACAAGGACTCTGCCCAAGAAAGTCTCAGGGAGGGTAAAATGCCTACCTGTGTTGATGGTCTTCTTAATCACAGCAGCAACTTGTCCCTTGAGAACAGAATTCAGGATCTTGACAATCAAGATCAAACAAGTACATAGGGCCAGCAGGGAGAAGGGTAGAAGGATGAGTCCAATGGTAAAATCTGAGAGTTGGACGTCCACAAAAATGTGTTTGCCTGGAGGAAGCAGAGGAACCAGTTAGCAAGAGGATTCACAGCTAATAAAGTCTAGCAAACCAGAAGGTTTCTTTGGAGTTGAGTTTCTTGTTAGCTGTGTTTCTCTTTCTAAGAATTTCATTCTGTAGCCCAATCATCTTTCTCTTCTTCCTCATCCCCTCATCTGGGTGCATGGAGTTATATAGAGCAGCATGAATTTTATCAAGTGACTCTAATTCAGAAAAAGATTATAGATTCAGGAGAAATCTTGCAAAAGGAATTTAAGTTAAATCCAAATAACATTTAGCCCTCGGACATTGATTTAGACTAAGATTCCCCAACTTTTTTTATAAGAAGCCCATTTTTAGTCCTAAAAAGCCTTGAAATGTGAGGGTGTGGGGTTTTCCCTGCACATTCAATATAACATAGTGGAAAGAGCACTTAATTTGAAGATACTAGTCCTGGGTTTGAATCTTGATTCTGCCCTCTGCTATGATCCCTGTGACAATGGGCAGGTTCCTCCACCTATCTGGTGTTGGGTCTCCTGCTCTGTAAAATGAGAGTTTTGGACTAAATGACCTCAAGGGCTCCTTCCTGCTCTAACCTTCTATGATCTTTGCACCAAAGTTGGCATTTCCCCCTTCCCAAGAATGGATTTGCCTGAGTTTGTATTATACTTCCTATTTCAGTTTCATTGTATAAGAAATATAATAAAGTGCTTTGTATATTGAAAATGCTATCTAATACTACTAACAATTGTCAACTTTTATTCACTACTCCAAAAGACTTGAGCAGTAGCTTATTAAAAGAGATAGGAGGAGACCCGCTTGTTAGGTATCCTCTATACAATGCACAAAGGAACTCAATAATACAGGCAAAGCCTTGGGTATTTAAGAGTTACAGCAAAAAGGGGAGGTCACATGGGAGGAGAGAAGGGCAATTCTCGCCAAAAAGGGAGGTAACATAGGGGAAGAAAGTGGCCAGTAAAAAGAGAGAGAAGTCGGGGCACCAACCCCCTGGACCCTCACTGGACCATGGAGGTAGGATGTCCTTGGTTATTGAAAAGGTTCTAGCTGCACATAGTTTATCAGTCTAGTGCAGAGTGTCTAACACCTGTCTTGTAGCTGACTCAGCTTCAAGGGCATACTGAGAGTTCTGTTAAGGTTGAGAGTTCAAATTATGTCAGTACACTTTGTGTGTGTGTGGCGGAAGGGGCGGGGGGAAACAGTGTTCATCATTAGCTTGTTCAGGGCCTTCTCTATACTCCAGATCCAGTGTTTCTGGAAAATGTGGTAACTCAAGAAAACAGGTTAAGTTCGCTTCAGGGCCACCCTGATACAATAATAGCTAACATCGATATGGTGCTTTAAGATCTACAAAGTGCAGAAGAACGATTGACTTTTCTGAGAGTCAAGATAGCAAAATAAGACAGAAAAGTGCCTGAACTCTCCCAATTTCTCCAAACAACTATAAATTAATATCTCAAAATGAATTCTGTAATGGCAGAACCAACGAAAAGATGGGATGAAACAATTTTCTAGCCCAAGATGACTTAGAAGGTCGGCAAGAACGGGTCTGTTTCACTCAGGGAAACCTGAAGGAGGTGCTGAGCCCCAGCAGAGATCAGAGACAGATGAATGGCCAGAGCCCCACCCCCTCTCCCCTGTGGGACCCTGGCACAGCCCCAGGTGAGTGACCCTTACAGCTCTGGCACACCATCAAGAGAGTGGTGAGGCCCTCTGTAGCCCCTGTGCAGCATGAGGCAAGCAGCCCCAGCACAAGAAGCTTGGGACAGTGACCCATTCACCCCAGGAGCAGAGTCCAACTTTAAAAGCAATGAAATGGACTGGGGAAAAGTGAGCAAAAGCCAAAATAATGAAGCTGACCATAGAAAGTAATTATAGTGACAAGGAAAATCAAAACACAAACTCTGAAGAGGATAACAAAGTCAAAACACCTACATGAAAAACCTCAAAGAAAAATGTGAATTTGTCTTAATGGCCAAAAAGAACTCCTAGAAGTGCTCAAAAAGGATTTTAAAAATCAAAGAAGAGAGATAGAAAAGAAATTTGGTTTAAAAAAATGAGTGATAAAAGAAAGCCATAAAAAAAGAGTCAGCAGTTTGATAAAGGAAGAACAAAAATGTAAAAAAAAGATGTATAAAAATTTAATGAAGAAAACAACTCCTTAAAAAGTATAATTGGCCAAGTAGAAAAGTAGGCACAAATGCTAATTAACAAAAGTAACTCCTTAAAAATTAGAATTGGGCAAATGGAAGCTAAAGATTTGATGAGACATCAAGAATCAATCAAAATCAATAGAATGAAAAAATAGAAGAAAATGTGAAACATCTCATTGGAAAAACGACCTCAAAAATAGATCTAGGAGAGCTCATTTAAAAATTATTGAAAGTCATGATGAAAAAGGAAAAGGGAAAGGGACTTACATGTACAAAAATATTTATAGTAACGCTTTTTTCAGTGGCAAAGAATTGGAAATTGGGGGGATGCCCATCAATTGCAGAATGGCTAAACAAATTGTGCCATATGAAGGTAATGGAATACTATTGTGCTATAAGAAATGATGAGCAGGCAGATTTCAGAATAACCTGAAAAGACCTACAGGAACTGATGCAAAATGAACTAAGCAAAATCAGGAGAACATTGTACACAGTAACAGTAACATTGTACGATGATCAACTATGATTGACTTAGCTTTTCTTAGCAATACAATAATCATAGACAATTCCAAAGGATTCATGATGAAAAATGCTATCTGTACCCAGAAAAAGAACAGATGGAGTCTGACTGCAGGTCAAAGTATTTTTTTTACTTTATTTTTTAATGTTTTTTTTTCTTCTTTTGTTCTATGTTTTCTTTTACAACATGACTAATAGGGAAATATGCTTTACATGATTGCTCATATATAACCTATATCAAATAGCTTAACGTCTTAGGGAGCGGGGAGATGAGGGAGAGAGGGAGAAAATTTGGAATTCAAAATTTTTTTAAAAATGAATGTTAAAAATTATCTTTACATATAATAGGAAAAAAGAAAATAGTATTTTTAAAAAAGATTTGCAAAGTGCTTTACAAATGTAATGTCATTTGATCCTCACAATAACCCTGGGAGGTAGGTGCCATTATTGTTCCCATTTTACAGATGAGGAAACTGAGACATACAGCAGTTAGGTGACTTGTTCAGGGTCACCCAGACAAGTCTCTGAGGCTGAATTTTCACCAGGTCTTCTTGACTGGCCCCAGAGCACCATTCATTGCACCATTATGTGGAGAACATTGTTTAAATTGACCCTCAATTCCTAAATTTCTCCCTAGTAATAAACTAGATGTTTAGGTAGGTGGAAGTAGGTAGTTACTATAGACTTTTTTTTTTAACCCTTGGGCTCTATAGAACCAGAATTTTATTGCTGGAAGAGGCCATCTAGTCCAACCCACTCAGTTTACAGATGAGAAAATCAATGTCCAGGGAGACATTAAATGACTTGGCCACAGTCATATGAGCATTAGGCACCAGAGTTGGAAATTGAATTCAAGCCTTCTGGCTTTAAAATGCAGGCTCTTTCCACTGTAGTGTTGAATCTAGAATTCAAATCTAGGTCTTTTTAAAATTTCTGTCACCCACGTGTGTGCCTACCAATCCTGCCTCTCAGAAAGGAATCTTTTGTACTCTGAGGACCAAGACCTGGTCAGTCTTTACTAAATCTCCCCAGTCTCAGGGCAGTGAAGTGTCCCAAAATGTGATAAGCCAACTGATTAAAGTAGGAATACAGGAAATTGTACAGATTTTATCCTAGCAACATCAGAGAGTTAATGTGACTCCCCAGAGTAGCCCCTATCCAGAGTCTTAAAATCAATCCTGCAGGGGTGAGCTAAAGCACTAGGGAGAAGAAAAGCCAATAAGTGTCAAATAGTAATAATAGCAGTAACAACACGCAGCTTTGTGCACATTATTCAAGCTAGGAATGGTGCCAGTGGGGTGCACTGCAGAGAATGCCCCAGGATCAACTGCCTTTAACCAGTCACGACCTTATGGATGTCACTTATTTTTTATAAAATGGGGATAGTAATATTTCACCTTGGGCAGGCAAGAACAATACAAATGGCTATGGTATTGGGTAGGTGAATTCTCAAGGCCCTTTGAATGTCAGGATTATTGACAATGTCCTACAAAATATTTGGGGCCCATATGAACAAATACAGCCTAGTCCTCGGGGGCCTTTGCCTAAATGACTATAGTGTATATAAGAATTCCATGTGAGAGCTGTCTTTTTTCCTGCCTCCAGCATCCTCTATTCCTAATTTTTTTTTTGGAGCGGGGGTGGGGGGGCTTTTTGGAGGGGGAGGGCAGGGCCATGGGGATTAAGTGACTTGCCAACTCAGGCCCTCCTGACTCTAGAGCCGGTTCTCTATTCACTGCACCACCTAGCCGCCCCCTGGTATCCTCTATTCCTAAAAGCTGTCTGGCTTATTTCAGACTCTGGGCCAATGTTTTCAAATGACTCAGAGGCTGGTCTGGACCAATGTTACAGAGAAGGCCAGACAAATTTGCTAAGGATTTATTGAGTTCTTAGCCCTTCCTCCTGTATCACCAGTGCAGAAAGCACTCATTTGCACCAGGCAAAGAAGAGCTTGGTTGATCCCTAGGGTAGGCCTAGTCACTTTCTCTTTTTCAAGGATAGCACCTTCAATACTCCTTTTACAAAGCTGCCGTATTGGTCTGGCAGTCAGTTCTCGCATTAAGAACTATGTTACTATCAGTTGATGATAGAGAAAGAGCAGTAATTTCAGTGTGTGAGCCCTCTGAATACTGCTGATGACTGTCTCATCTTCCCAGGTCTCATAGAACTGTATTTTATAGGTCTTATTTACCTAAGACTTCTATTGTCCTATACTTGTCTCCCAAGCAAAAATTGAGTTGTAAGATTTAAAATTCAGTCAAGTTGAGTTTCCAGTCAATTTCTTTTTTTTGGTCATTTTAAAAATTAATTTATTAGTTTAGTTTTAGTTAACAAGATTCAATCCCATAGTTCCTAGATTTTCAAGTTTCCTTTACCTCCCTCCCCCCACCCCCATGACAGCATATAGTCCAGTCTAGGATCTGCAAATACATTCACATTAGACATTAGTCCAATTACAAAGGCGTATGGTACTAAATGGGATGGAAAATGGTAAAGAAGAAATAAAACCAAACAATGAAAAGAAAAAGATCAATTAGTTTGCTTCCATCAGGATTCAAGCTCAGTTCTTTCTAGTTATATCTCTGGATGTCGCATTTCTCTCCTTCATGAGTCTTTCGGGATTGTTCCAGTCAATTTCTACTCACACTTTTCAAGGTTCTTTTTATATACTGTATACATGAGGGTCCAGGTCATGTTCCCTTTAGTCCAGCAAAGACTGGGAGAGAGACAATTTTCTCGGGAGGGTACAGTAACATTGCTGAAAGTCTAGACAACACCATACAGGGAAGAAAAAAACAACAACAACAGAACCTGTTGCAAAGAATGGTATTACATGAAGATGCAGTTTATAGTACTGAAGATGTGAACCCCACTGACCACTGGATCCCCACTTTCCCCCTCTTCTTTCCCTCACCTTCCCCATAATGCCCAAAGACCTCCAGCCTGGGTCTATGGAGCACTGGCTGAGCCTAAAGAACATCAGGATTAGTTCTGAAGGCCAGGTGAGCTGGGGACCTGGCCAGTCAATTGCTTTGTCCCTACCTTGGAGCAGTCTAATTCTGCTCCATAGTCTGAGGTATAACTAGGGCAGAACAACTAAAGCTTTAGTCTAGGGCACTAAATTCATAGAAAACCAACAGCACTTGTAGCCCCTCAACCCCACAGGAGGCACAGAGAATTCTCAATCCCCAGCCATGTCCTCTGAATCATTTTCTGATACTTACCACATTTCTAAAAGTTTTACACCAGGTCTTTATCAGGCTCTTGTTTTTTGCTGCCTCATTTCCTGTAGCTATGTCAATTATGACTTTTTTATCCAGCTGGGGAAAGCAACAGACATGAGGAAGAGTTAGCCTGTTCTTCAGCTATGATTGGTGACTGCAAAGTCAATTAGTTACTCTCCTAGGGGCTCCAGCATACAGAAGAGAAAATCAGGGAGACACAGATGGGCCCCATTTCCAGGACTACATTTAAATATGTGACCTTGTCTCATCTTAGTCTGAGGAGGATCAGCCCAGATAAACCCTTTTGCCCTGTTCCAGGGGCCCCAGTAGACCACCAGCTCCTTGAGGCCAGTGAGAATCTTTTTTGTCTGTGCCTGGTCCATGGTATGGGGTTTAATAAATGCTTATCAGTTGACTGCTATTGAAATGTGGCACCTCTTGGGAAAGAGCTTCCTCTTTGACCTGATCTGAAGAGCAATACCATCAGGTCAATAGCATTAAAAAAAAAAAAAACATCAGGAGGTATAAAATAGTGGAACAGTTGAGTCTCTTTTTTGGTCAGAGTGAGAACAAAGGAACAGAATTCTACCAACATAGTGCTCAAAGCAGCCCAATGCTTGCTTAGTGCCACTCCCTTTAGGCAATGAAATGAGAAAGACACAAGTATGAAAAACATCCACCTAGCATTACCAGATTGAGGGAGAAGATCTTTAACTCCCCTTCCAAGGAAACCAGGTTCATTACAAGTGCTATTTTACCCTCTTAATGACTCAGACTTGGGGGCCACTAGGTGGCACAGTGAATAGAGCACCATCCCTGGAGTCAGGAGGACCTGAATTCAAATCCAGCCTCAGACACTTGACACTTACTAGCTGTGTGACCTTGGGGAAGTCACTTAACCTCAATTGCCCTGCCTTCCCCCCCTCCAAAAAAAAAAAAAGACTCAGACTTAAAATTAGAGTGTGTCTTGATGCCCACCTGAATGATAAGCTTTGTGACAGAACGTGTAACAACTTGCAAGATTTCAGGGGAGTCATCATCTCCATTATTGATATTAAAGGAGTTTATTATGGCACTGGTGAGGTGGTAGAGGTAGCCTGTGATCACCTCCACAGGCAGCAGCACCAGCACTGACAACCAGTTAAAAAAATCATGGACAGTAGCTCCTGCAAATGCCCTAGAGGAAGAAAATCCAAAGAAAGAGAAAGTGATAAGGCAGTTAATTCAAGGCATAGCATTATTACTTACTGTGTAGAAAATGAGAAAGGCTGGCTGAAAAGTCAGGAAGACCAGGATTCAAGTGCCACCTTAGTTATAAAACCATGTGTGAGTCACTTAACAGTGACCCAAGCCACTGCTGGAGTTGCCAATCAATATCATCACCAGGGGGTGGGGGAGGGTTTCCACATTAGAAGTTTCCCCACATCAGCGACAACACCCATGGACACAAAAGTAATAATTAGTAAAATCCATGGCCTTCCCAATGCACCTTAGTTGACTTGCCACGGTGGCAAGGTGGATAGAGTACTGTAACATGGAATCAAGAAGACTGGAGTTCCAATTCAACTAACCATGTCACCCTGGGCAAGTCACTTAACTTCTGCCTGCCTTAGCTCCCTCATCTGTAAAATGGGGACCCCATGTCCCAGAGTTGTAAGAATAAAAGGATACAATATTTATAAAGTACTTTGTAAATATTAAAGCTAAACCTTTGAACCTAAATCATAAATGCTAGCTATTATTATATAATGTCACATATAATATATTATATATCACATAGCTGTTATGTATAGAGGTAAAACATTAGAGAGAATGCTGGACCTGGAGTCAGGAGGATCTAAGTTTAAACACAGCCTTAGATACTTCCTGACTGTGTGACCATGGGTAAGTCACTTAACCTCCATCTGCCTCAGTTTCCTCAGCTGTGAAAGAGAAAGATAATAATCACACATTTCTCACAGGATTGTTGTGAGGATCCAATGAGATAACATTTGTAAAGTGGATTATAGCACAATGCCTGGTGCATAGTAGGTGCTTAATAAATGCTTGTTCCTTCCATTCTTTTTTTTTTTTTGCCTTTTGGAGGGTAATTGGGGTAAAGTAACTTGCCCAAGGTCACACAGCTAGGTTTTTGTTTGTGTGTGCGTTAAGTGTCTGAGGCCGGATCTGAACTCAGGTCCTTCTGACTCCAGGGCCGATGCTCTATATGTGCACCACCTAGCCGCCCCTACCCTTCCATTCTTTTATGAACATTTTTGGCTTACATTTTAAAGTTTAATTCAGTTTCATGTTAAACCCAGTACTACTGTTTTAACTATTTTTTAAATTTTTATTTTTATTTTCATTTCCAAATTATCTTCTCTTTCCCCTCTATCTCATGAATTGAGAAGTCAAAAAATAATGTTAACCAGTAAACTTATGAAGTCATTCAAAATTTATTTCCACATTTTTCAAATTGTGGGAAAAGAACAACAAACAAGAAAAAAAAAAGAAAAATATGCTTCAATTTGCTGTTGGAACCCAACAGTTCTTTCTCTGGAGGCAGACTGCATTTTTCATTATGAGGCTTTTAGAATTGTCATGGATCACTATTGATCAGAGTAGTTAAGTCTTTCACAGTTTTTCATCATTATAATATTGCTGGTAGTGTGCACAATGTTCTCCTGGTTATACTCACTTCACTTTGCATCAATTCATATGTCTTCCCAGGTTTTTCTGAAACTATGTCCTCCCTCATTTCTTATATTCCAATGGTATTCCATCATAATCATATGCCATAACTTCTTTAGCCATTCCCCAACTGATGGGCATCCCCTTAGTTTCCAATTCCTTGCCAACACAAAAAGAATTACTATAAATATTTTTGTACTTAGGGGTCTTTTTTCCCTTTTTCTGTGATCTCTTTGGGATATAGAAGTGGATAAGCAGTATTGCTGGGTCAAAGGGTATACACAGCTTTCATAGTTCTTTAGGCATAGTTCCATATTGTTCTCCAGAATGATTGAACCAAATCACATTTCTACCAACAGTACATTAGTATCCCTGCTTTTTCATATCCCCTCCAGCATTTGTCATTTTCCTTTCTCTCATGGTTATGAGGTAATATTTCAGAGTTGTTTTAATTTACCCTTCTTTCACAAATAGTGATTTGGAGCATTTTTTTTTTCATATGACTACTGAGAGCTTTGATTTCTTGTGATGAAATCTGCCTGTTCATATCTTATGATCATCAATTGGGGAATGGCTCTTATTTTTATAAATTTGGCTCAGTCCTCTACATATTTGAAAAATGAGTCCTTTCTAAGAGAAAATTGTCAATTCTAGCCCTGCCCCCATCCCTCAGATTTCTGCTTTTCTCCCAATTTTGTCTGCATTGGTTTTGTTTGTGCAAAAAAAAAAAACTTTTTAATTTGATGTAATCAAAATTATTATCTCCTATTTGGTTCTGAAATGTTCCTTATCCATAGATCTGCCAGGCAATTTTTTTAATATGCTCTCCTAATTTGCTTAGGATATCATCCTTTATGTCTAAATCATGTACTTGTTTTGAGCTTACCTTTTTATATGGTGTGAGATGTTGGTCTACACCTAGTTTCTGCCAGACTACTTTGCAGTTTTCCCAGAATATTTTGTCAAATAATGAGTTATTGCCCAAAAGTTGGGGTCTTTGGGCCTATCAAACACTAGATTATTCTGGTTATTTACCTCTGTATTTTGTGACCTTAATCTACTCCATTGATCAACCACTCTATTTCTTATCCAGTATTAGATTGTTTTGATGATTACCATTTATTGTATAGTTTGACATATCCTTAGTGCTAGGCTGCCTTTTAAAAAATTGATCCCTATTATATTCTTGACCTTTTGTTCCTCAAGATGAACTTTGATATTACATTTTCTAGCTGCATAAAATAATTCTGTGGTAGTTTGATTGGTATGGAACTTAATAAGCAAATTAGTATTGTCATTTTTATTTTATTGTCTCAGCCTACCCATGAGCAATTAATATTTCTCCAATTTTTTAGATTTGTCTTAATTTGTGTGAAGTATGTTTTGTAATTGTGTTCATGTAGTTTCTGAGTGTGTCTTGGGAGTATGTTATACTGTCTGCAGTTATTTTAAGTGGAATTTCCCTATCTCTTCCTGATGGGTTTTGTTGGTAATATATAGAAATGTTCATTATGTGGGTATATTTTATATCCTACAACTTCACCAAGTCCACCATTGTTTGGACTAATTTTTTTAGTTGATTTTATAAAGTTCTCTAAGTATACCATCATATCATCTGCAAGTCATCATTTTGTTTCTTTTTTGCCTGTGCTTATTCCTTCTATTTCTTTTTCTTCTCTTGTTGAATAATAATGGTAATAAAGGGCATCCTTGCTTTATTCCGGTTTCTAATTTATATCATTATAGATAATGCTTGTTCTTTCTTTTACCTAGTCACTACTTATCATTTTAAGAAAACCTCCATTTATTCCATTTTTAATAGGAAGGAGCATTGTATTTTGTCAAGAACTTTTCTGCATCTATTGAGATAATCATATGATTTCTGTTGGTTTTGTTATTGATATGGTCAATTATGCTGATAGTTTTCCTAATATTGAACTAGCCCTGCATTCCTGGTAGAAATCCCACATGAACACAGTGTATGATTTTTGTGATATATTGCTATGGTCTCCTTCATAGCATTTTATTTAAAGTCTTTGCAATAATATTCACTAGGGAAATTGCTCTGTAGTTTTCTTTCTCTGCTTTGGCTCTCCCTGGTTTAGGTATCAGAAGGATATTTGTGTAATGGAAGGAATTTGGTAGGACTCCTTTGCTTATTTTTTCAAATCATTTATATAGTATGGGAATTAATTGTTCTTTAAATATTTGGTAAAATTCACTTCTAAATCCATCTGGTCCTTGCAGGGTTTTTTTCCCCCTTAGGAAGTTTATTTATTCAATTTCTTTTTCTTAGAGTTATTTAAGTATCCTATTTCCTCTGTTGTTAATTTGGGTAATTCATATTTTTACAAAGATTCATCCATTTAATTTAGCTCATCAGTTTTGTTGATATACAATTAGGCAAAATAGCTCCTAATAATTGCTTTAACTCTTTTTATTTTTTCTGTTTCTTACATCACCACAGTATCCCATGTAGCCCCCACCCCAAGAGTCATCCAATATGACAAATAAAATGTTTAGAGAGGGGGAAAAATAAGCATAACCGCTAATTATGTTAAGAAAGTCCCAAAACGTGTGCAGTTTGTAATACCTGTAGACCCTCCCACCTCTACCAATAGCTAGGTAGAGGATGTCTTCTTATATCTCCTTCATTTTAGTACTATTTGATCTTTATAACTTTGTTATATCCACTTTTTATGTGGTATTCTGTTTATTGTTGTAGTTACTATGTATATTAATTTTTTTGGCTATGCTTACTTTACTCTGTATCTGTACATATATATCTTTCTGTGCTTTCTCTATCAAATGCATCATTTCTCATAGCACAATAGTATTCCATTAGATTCTTCCTCACCTTCTCTCTTTCTTTGGAGTGGGGAAGGCAGGGAAATTGGGGTTAAGTGACTTGCCCAAGTCACATGGCTAATAAGTATTAAGTATCTAAGGCTGGATTTTGAACTCAGGTCCTCCTGACTCTAGGGCTGGTGCTCTGTTCACTGCACCACCTAGTCTCCTTAGCTCTGGTCTTTTCATCGGGAATACTTAAAAGTCCTCTATTTTATTGAATATCCAGCTTTCCCTGTGAATGACTGATACTTAGTTTTACTGGGTAGGTGATTTCTTGGTTGTAAGCCAAGGTCTTTTGCCATTCAGAATATCATATTCCAAGCTCTCCAGTCCTTTATTGTAGAAGCTGCTAAATCTTGTGTTATCTTGACTAGGACTCCATGATATTTGAATCATTTATTTCTGGCTGGCTGTAATATTTTCTCCTTGACCTGAGAGCTCGGAATTTGGCCATAATATTCTTGGCAGTTTTCATTTTGGGATGACTTTCTTGAAGTAATTGGTGGATTCTTTCGATTTCTATTTTACCCTCTGGTTAAAATGGGCAGTTTTCCTTGACAATTTCTTGAAATATGATGTGCAGGTCCCTTTTTGGATCATGACTTTCAGGTAGTCCAATAAATCTTAAATATCTCTCCTTGAACTATTATGCATGTCAGTTGTTTTTCCAATGATATATCTCACATTTTCTTCTTTTTTGTTTTATTATTTATTGCTGTCTCTGGAGTCATTAGCTTCCCCTTGCATAATTCTAGCTTTGAGGGAATTATTTTCTTCATTGAACTTTTATACTTCCTTTTCCATTTGACCAGTTCTGCTTTTTAAGACATTCTTCTCTTCATTGGATTTTTGACTCCCCTCCTTTTTTTTTTTTTTAACTATTTGGTCTACTCTGGTTTTTTAAGATGTTATTTCCTTCAGTATTTTTGTGCCTTCTTTGCCAAGCTATTGACTCTTTTTTTTTTTTTAATTTTCTTGCATCACTCATTGGGCCTAAGACTATTTGAAGATTTTGGTATAGCAGTTTTGACTTTGAGGTTGTTCTTTTGAGTTTGTATTTTGATCTTCCCTGTTACCATAGTAACTTTCTATGGTCAGTATCTTTTTTTTTTTTTTTGTTACTTGCTCACTTTTCTGGCTTATTTCTCATTTTTAAGGATTAGATTGTTTAATTTTTTTTTTTTTTGGTGGGCAATTGGGGTTAAGTAACTTGCCCAAGGCCACACGGAATTGTTTAATTTCTAATTAATTTTTAATCTATGCTTCAGAAGCTTTTTAATATATTTTTTATCACATTATGGTCTGAAAGGGTGCATTTAATATTTCTGCCATTGTGCAATAGCTTGTGAGGTTTTTATGCCCCAATACATGGTTATTTTTGGTGAAAGTGCCAAATACAACTGAGATACAAAGTATACTCCTTTCTATTCCTGTTCAATATTCTCCAGAAATCTATCATACCTAACTTTTCTAAAATTCTATTCATCTCCTTAACATCTTTCTTATATATTTTATGGTTGAATTTATCTAGAGAGGGGGTAAATTTAGGTTCTCCACCAG
This sequence comes from Gymnobelideus leadbeateri, assembly GCA_011680675.1. Classification (NCBI taxonomy): domain Eukaryota; kingdom Metazoa; phylum Chordata; class Mammalia; order Diprotodontia; family Petauridae; genus Gymnobelideus; species Gymnobelideus leadbeateri. The sequence continues at coordinate 24,022 of WOXC01006776.1, forward strand.
TATAATTTTACTAATTTGTCCTATAGTTCCTTTAATTTTTCCTTTGAGAATTTGGGGCATATATATTCAGTATTGATAGGACTTGTCTATGGTGCCTTTTAGCAAAATATAGTTTCTCTCATTATATCTTTTAATTAGGTCTGTTTTTGCTTTTGCTTTGTTTGAGATCATGATTGCTACTCCTGAATTTTTATTTAGCTGAAGCATAATAGATTCTGCTCTAGTCCCTTATTTTAACCATACATATGTCTTTCTGTCACAAATTGTCTCTTGCAAACAACACATTAGTGGATTCTGTCTTTTAAAAATAATTTATTTAAAATTTAAATACACAATAAAAAAGAAAAAAATTATATATTAAATACTAAAACTTAAAGACAAAATAAGAAAAGAAAAATAAATATTGCCATGTGCACAGCAGAATGTAAGAGAGAATTCAAAATATACAACAATAAATTTCCATTTCAAGAAAGGCTATATAATGCCACCATGGGGGGGGGGGAGGGGAAGGAGAGGGAGGGAGAGAAAATTTGGAACTCAAAAGCTTGTGGAATTGAATGTTGTAAACTAAAAGTAAATAAATAAATAAATACATTTTTTGAGAACTTCAAAAAAAAAAGGCTATATAATACCTTGTATTCAGAGCTGTCCATCTTTTCTTTGCTTCCTTGTGAGTTTTCTTTTGTTCTCTGCTGTGCACTTTTTACTTTGTTCTCCCCCCACCTTCTTTCACCCTCCCCCTCCCCCCAAGAAGGCTACAATTAAGTATGTATACTCATGCACATATATACACACATATACATATACACATACATACACTTACATACATACATATATGTACTTAGATATCTATAATCATCCTCATATATAATTTATATTCAAATGCATCTATGTAAGACCATACTATACTTGTTTGTCCTCTGTTTCTCTGAGGGTGGATAACATCTTCCTTTATAAGTCCAAGTCTTTCCATATTTTTACATCCACCAACTCATCATTTCCTATACCACAGCAACATTCCACCATCTTAAACTGTCAGTTATTTTAAACAGTCTAAAATGATATTGAATAATGGTGGTTATCCTTTGTTCTCAAAGAGGAGCAAAATGACATCACTATGCAAGATTCAAGTTTCCATACTTTGTTGTATCTCAGCTTCAGAGGCTACATTGAGTGCAAAATCATCTGCAAACAGAAAGTCATGCACCAACACTCTCTCCACTTTGGTCTTGGCTTGTAGCCTTTTCAAGTTGAAGACTTTACCATCAGTGTATTAGCTGACCTTGATGTCATGTTCATCCTCACTAAAAGCATTTGACAACATGGTTGAATACATCATGCTTTGAAAAAAGCTTGCAAATGGAGCAGCTAGGTGGCACAGTGAATAAGAGCACTGGCCCTGGAGTCAGAAGGACCTGAGTTCAAATCCAGCCTATGACACTTGACACTTATTAGTTGTATGACCTTGGGGAAGTCAACCTCAATTTCCCTGCCTTCCCCCCTAAAAAGAAAAAGCATGGGAGGAAACACACAGCCTTATTTCACTCCACTGGCACTGGGAAAGCATGACAGCACTGTCCATTATCTAGAACCCAGGCAAGTATGTCTTCATGAAATTGATGTACAATGCTGATGAACTTCTCCAGGCAACCAAATTTTGACATAATTTTCCATGAGCCCTCATGACTGACAGTATCAAAGGCTTTGGTCTGATCTATAAACATTATGTACAGACCTCTGTTCTGCTTCTGGCATTTCTCCTGGAGTTGTTGGGCGGCAAACACCATATCAACCATTCGTTGGCCCTTTCTGAAGTCACACTGCTCTCAGGTAGTTGACCACCTTCTAGGTGAAGGATCAGCCTATTAAGGAGGACTCTGGCAAGAATCTTGCCAGCAATAACTAAGATAAAGACCCCCTTCCTCACCCCCATGGTTGTCACAGAAAAAAATTATTTCCTTTACCTTTAGAGAGATGAACAATGGAGGCATCTTTGAACTCCTGGGGGATAACCTCCTCTTGCCATATGACCTGGAAAATTTCAGTCGCTTTCTGTATGAGCAATGGACCCCCTACCTTGTAAATATCAACTGGAATAGAATCAGGACAGGTGATTTGCCACATGAAAGGAACATAATGGAATTTGAAACCTCTTCTTCAGCTGGTCAATGGCCTCAGCATTGATTGATGATGGTCTGTTGAGAATACTGTTAGAAGTGTTCAGCCTATCTCTCTAGGATCATGTCCTTATCACTAATCAATGTGGCTCCATCAGCATTGAGTAGCTGAGATGTACCATAGTTCTCTGGTCCATAAATAGCTTTCAGGGTATCATAAAAATACTTTGGATTGTTACTATCTGCATAAAATTAAATTTTATCTACCTTCTTGATAGGTCAAGAATCTTGCATCTCTCTAAGCTTTGCTTTGCTTACTTTTTTTTTTTGTAATTTACTTTTGATGGAATTAAATACTGTCTTCTTAAAGATGGATCCTGGTAAATCCTGTGGAGTTCTTATTTTTCATTTAGCAGCTTCTGAATTTCCCCATCATTTTCATCAACCAATCTTGGTGTTTGCAAGTGTTCTGACCCAGATGAGCAAGTGCTATACACCAAATATCTGAAAACTGCCCACTTCTTTTCTGCTCCAATATTGACAATTATGTATTGATTCAACTTTCCCTTCAAGTACAACAAACTGTTCCTGCTCAGAGAAGAGCTCTAATCTGTTATTAATTATTATTTATTAATTATTCTGGTAGTCATTTTGCCTTGGGGACATTGGTTTTGCTGAATGTAAATATTTAGTTTGGAGAGGATAAGTCTATGATCAGTCCAGCACTTTGAGCCACATATAGCCTTTGTCACGCTTACATCCTGTCTGTCTCTTCTTACAATCACATGGTTTATTAAATGCCAATGTTTGCTCAGAAGATGCATTCCTGAAGTTATATTGCATTTAGATGAACAGAAAATGTTGATGATGAGAAAGTCATGAGATGCACAAGTCTTAAGTATTAAGTGATTATTGCTGTTGCTGTTTCCAGCACCATTCCTCCCTAGGACGCCCTGCCAAGTCTGGTATGTTTGAGCTTACTCTAGCATTAAAGTCACCCAGAATTATAAGCTTGTCTTCTTTTGGCACATTGATGATAAGAGTTTCCAGGTCTTCATAAATTTTTTTTGACCTTATCAGGGTTTGTCATGGTGCAAGCATAGGTACTAATGATGGTGGTATGACATTTTACTGAAAGTGGCAATTGAATTGTCATGAGCCTGTTGTTCACTCCTTTTGATAGCTTGTGTTCAGGGAAGATTAGTACCTCTGGTGTAAAGGTTGCCAAGTCCTTTTCAGGGCTGTTTTCTTCCTTTGGTGTCCACCTGTTTCAGCTAACTCTTACTTGTGACTCCAAGAAACTGTAACATGTACAGTGGCCACATCCCAGTAAACCATTTTGGCAGACAGGCAAAACCAGGTTGAGAGTTACCAAGGGGGTCTCAAACCCATTGGTGAGTTAGAGGGTTGTCTACCCCAAGCATGTGAAGACTTCTCCTAGTGAAATGGGCAGATGAGAACAATTTGTTCCAGTGACCATGAAGGCAGTTGAAGCAAGTGGTGTGGAGTGCTTAGAGTTTGGTTAGACATCGAAGACATCAAGATCATCCACTATATCTTAAGCCATCATCAGTCGTCTTGATTCTGTCCTGCCACTGGACTATGATGACTCTGGAGGAGAGAGTGAGACTGACGACTTCTTGCAAAATAATATTGATTAATATGACTGACATATAGTGTACTTTCCCCATTTTTCTCTTTTGATTATATCTAGTTTAGCTTTAACTTTGTATGAGATCATGATTACTGCCCCTGTTTTTTTCCAATAAATTCTATTCCTGATCTTTATGTTTCTGTGTATCTCTTATTTCCTATTCCCCCTGAGTCCTCTACTTTACTTCTACTTGCTATCTTGCCCTCCTGTTACTTAACCTAGATCATCCCCCTCCTTCCCCCACCAAGCTCTCTCCCTTACACTTTTCCCCCTATCCTCATTTCCATCTGAGTTTAGAAGATTTATATGGCCTTCCAAATATATGTCATTCCCCCTTTATCCCATTCCTGTTTATCAAGACACCCTTCTATCCCTCCCCCCCATCTTATACCCTTACTCTCTTATTTATTTATAAATTTAGATGACTTATTTCCTTGTAAATGTATACATTGTTCTCTCCTTAACTCAGATCTGATGTGAGTAGGGTTCCCTCTAAAAATCCCTCCCTTCTCCTCTCCCCCCTCTCTATCCTCTCTTAGCCTTTTATTTCTTTCTGAATTTAGAAGACTTTTATACTCTTCTAAGCTTATATGTATTGTCTCCTCTTTAATCCATTCCCAATGAGAGTAGGATTCCAGAACTACCAGCTGTCTTCCCCTAATTCTTCTGTATCAGTTCTTCCTTTTGCACCTTATTTGTATAAGATAATTGTTCTTTTCAACTTTTCCTAAATGGTTTTACTTTTTATAACCACATCATACTCAGATCTATCCCAACCTTTCTTTCATATTATCCAATTATTAATAACAATCTTAGACATATATTTTACATCTCATTATATAAAAGTCAACAGTCTATCCTTATTGAGTCCCTTGTGATTAGTCTTTGATGTGTACCTTATATTTCTCTTGAATCTTGTATATCAAATTTTCTGTTGAGTTCAGGTATTTTTTGCAATGAAATCCTGAAAGTCTGGCAATTCAATAAATTTTCATTTTTTGTTTTCATTCAGGATTATGTTTAACTCTGTTGGGTGTGATATTTTCATCTGCAACCCCACTTCTTCTGTTCTTCCAAGACCTGAAATCTTTAACTGTCACTGCTGCTAGGTCTTATGTGATTCTAATTATGGCTCTAGCATATTCTAATTGTTTCTTTTCTTATTGCTTGTAATATTTTCTCCTTGAGCTGGGGGTTTTGGAACTTGACTACTCCTATAGGTTTTCCTTATAGGATCTCTTCCTTGATTATTTCTTTTTCTAATTTCCCTTCTTATTCTTTAATTCCTCTCTTCTTTTTTCGATCATAGCTTTCAGGTAGTCTAATTATTCTTATGTTTTTCTCTTCTTGATCTATTCTATAGATCAGTTCTTTTTTCTTATGAGATTTTTCACACTCTTCTATTTTTTCATTGTTTTATTATTTCTTGTTCTCTTATAACTTGCTGACTTCCCCTTCTCCAATTCTAATTTTCAAGGAGTCATTTTTTTTTCTTAAGATTCTGGATCTCGAGGGGGTGGAGCCAAGATGGCGGAGTAGAAACAGCTCATCCAAGCCACTCTGCCCCCACATTCCCCCCGAACGATGTAAAAGGGGACTCTGAACAACTTCTGGAGCCCCAGCACCCACAGAACGACACAGAGAAGCTCAACTCCCGCTGAGGATAGCCCAGCAGCCCTGCAGGAAGGACCAGCACAGTGGTCTGGGACCTGGCAGTGTGCAGCATGCAGAGCGCAGGAGCAGAGCCGAGTCGAGCCCAGGTCCGCATGAGCCGAGGTTTTAGCCCCAGGGCGGCAGGGCCAGCAGCCAGCTGGAGGAACCCCAGAACACCAGAAGCTGTGGAGACTCCAGAATTATCAACATAGACTTGCCTGGGAAAAAGTAAGAGGTTAGTGTCCTATGGACTTTGGGACTGGTATTAGGGAATGCGTCGGCTCCCTCCCCTGGGGGCTAGAAGCTGCTGAGGACAAACGCCATTTTGTAGTTTTCAGAGGCAGCGCCCGCTCCCAGCCTGCAAATTTGTAGGGAGATCCAGTGATCAGTCTTGGGGGGTAATCGCTCTTGCTTTAACCTCCCTGGATCTGGATTGTGATCTAGGGTGGAAGTTGTGGGTGGGTTTACAGCTTGCCAGAAACGGAAGTTGCCCCCTACACGTTTGGGACGAAAATTCCTCTATCTGGCCTTAAAGCCATAGTGTGGCAACAAGCCCAAAAGTCAAGTAATTAAGGGGCAACATGCCAAGGCAAAGGAAACAGAAAAATGCAACCCTAGACTCCTATTTTGGGGGCATAGAGCAGGAAAAGGACTGTGAGGTCAGAAGTCCTGCTCCAAAAGCCCCAGGGGAAACCATGGGCGGGTTGCAGGCCATAGAGGACCTTAAGAAGGACTTTAAAAATCAAATAAGAGAAGTGGAGGAAAAATTGGAAAGAGAAATGAGAAGGATGCAGGAAAAGTATGAAATGAGGTCAACAGCCTGACTGAGGAAAACAACACCTTAAAAAATAGACTAACTCAAATGGCAAAGGAGGCCCAAAAGGGCAATGAGGAGAAGAATGCCTTAAAAAGACGAATTTGCCAGATGGAAAAAGAATCTCAAAAGTTCACTGAGGAGATTCATTCCTTCAGAGTTAGACTGGGAGCAAATGGAAGCTAATGACTTTATGAGAAATCAAGATGCTGTTAAGCAGATCCAAATAAATGAAAGATTAGAAGGCAATGTGAAATATCTCATGGGAAAAACCACTGACCTGGAAAATAGATCCAGGAGAGACAATTTAAAAATTATTGGACTACCTGAAAGCCATGATCAAGGAAAGAACCTAGAAATCACCCTTCAAGAAATTCTCAAGGAAGACTGCCCTGATGTTTTAGATCCAGAGGGCAAAATAGAGGTTGAAAGAATCCACAGATCACCTCCTGGAAAAGACCTCAAAAAGAAAACTCCCAGGAATATTATAGCCAGGTCCCAGAATCCCCAGATCAAGGAGAAAATACTCCAAGCAGCCAGGAAGAAACAATTTCAATATTGTGGAAACACAATCCGAATAGCCCAGGACCTGGCAGCTTCTACACTGAGGGATTGAAGGGCATGGAATATGATATTCCAGAGGGCAAAAGAACTGGGAATGAACCCACAGGTCACCTACCCAGCAAAACTGAGTATTTTGTTTCAGGGGAAAATATGGTCATTCAGTGGAATAGAGGACTTTCAAGCATTCTTGAGGAAAAACCAGAATTGAATAGAAAATTTGACATCCAGACACAAGAAGGAAGAGATGCCTGAGAAGGCAATCAGGGAAAAGAAATCAAAAGGAACTTATCAAACTTGAACTATTTACATTCCTATATGGAAAAGCAATAACTGTGACTGATGATATCTTTCTCACTATGAAAATAATGGAAGAAGGGGTGTGGTCATATGAATACATATGTGAATGTGTGTGTATATGGTTACAGTTATATATGGATAGAGGGCATAGGTTGAATTTGTTGGGAAGGGAGAATACTCAAGGATGAAATTATGAGGTGAGAGAGGAAAGTGGCAAGAGGAGATGGGGAGAGACAGGGTAGGGTAAACTATCCCATGTAGAAGAAGCAAGGGGAAGTGGTTGCAAAGGAGGGGGAGAATAAGGAAGGCTAAAAAGACAAAACCACATTCCCATTGAATTTGGTTCAGGGAGAAAATGACATACATACTAAATGGGATATCTCAACCTGCAGCAGGATAGGGGAAGGGGGATGAGAGGAGGGATGATGGATGGGAGGGCATCCTTGGGGTGAGGGGAGGTTGGAAATACCCACTATAAAAGAGGGACAGGATCATGTAGGGAATGGACCAGGTGGGGGGTGGGATGAGTGGGAGGGAATTATAAGCAGCCTTGTACAATATATCTACTATGATAATGTTTTGCATAGCTAGACATGTACAACATATACTGAATTACTTATCTCCCAAGAGGGAATGGGTGACAAGGGAGGAAGGAAATGGATCTGAAATTTGAGGTCGTAACATTAAATGTTTCAAATATATATAAATACTATTATTAATACTCTTTTGCTTGTAATAGGGAGATAAGACGTGCAGGCATTGGGATGCAAAGACTCACCTTCCTCTAATGGAAAAGTTGATGGGGGTATGGGAGAAGGTATGGGAGAGAGCAGATTGGAAGAAGCAATATCTTGTGGGATTACTGTTCTGGGAGGTTGGGTAGGGGAATAATGGGGGGAAAATGATTGTAACTCAAAATCTGGTGGAAATGAATGATGTAAAACAGAAGTTAATAAAGCATTTGTTTAAAAAAAAAAGATTCTGGATCTCCATTTCCAATTGGTTGACTTTTTTTTCATAATCTTGTTTTTCTTGAATTGTTATTTTAAAAAAAATTCCCTTGATCTCCCCATTTGATTTTTAGTTTTTTAAAGTTCTTCTATGAATTCTTTTTGCACAGGTAACCATTTGACATTACTCTTTGAGATAGAAGAGGGTTTTTTCTTTTTGCTTCAGTATCCTCCTGTGAAGACAAACCCTGGTCTTGTCTATTCCCATGGTAATTTTCTAGAGTTGGGTTCTTTCTCCTTGGGCCTGCTTGTTGTTGTTGTTGTTGTTTTAACTTGTAGCAGCTTATCATTATAACAACTTCGAGTCCTGGGGTGTGGGAGATGGTGCCTCTGGCATCAAATTCTCTTTCAGTTCTCCCCTCTGGCCTGGAACTAAAACCAAGAACTCTGCCCTCCTATAAGTGTCCACAGCCAGTGGCATCACTGCCCCACTGCTTTAGCACTTACTGAGCGTGTACTGGTTCCTTCTTACCCAGGGCTGTGTCTCAGCAGCACAGCTGGGTCTGGTGTCCCTTATCAGCAGAGGTTCCCTCAATCTTCTCCTGACTCAAACACTCAACTTCCCACACCCTCCAAGACATAAAAATTGTTGTGACTGGGGCCAAGGTTACCTCCCAATCCAGTTAGCCCCAAGGTTCACCATTTGCTGTTTCAATAGAAGTAGCCTGGAGGTATTTATTCTTCAGAAGGAACAAACCTCAGTACTGAGATTTTTCTTCACATTTTCTCTGGTTGTCCCAGAAGAACCACTATTGTGCCTCAACTCTTGCTTATTTTTACCACTCTGCATTTACCATAGGGTTCTATTTTTATCTTGTTCGTAGGGAAATATTGAAGGTTTGGAATTTCCTGATCTGCTCCACCATCTTCCCAGAATCTTCTCCTGTATTCTGGTATCTAATCCATTCTGCTATCTTCTTCTGTTTTATGGGTGAATTCATCCCATTCACATTTCTAGTTATAATTTCTACCTGTGTATTTCCCTCCATCCCATCTTTTCTATTTATCCTTTTTCTTTTTTTACTGTCTCCTCATCAAAATTGATTATTACTTCTGATAACTCCCTCCCTTAATCTACCCTCCCCTCTTATTGTTACCCCTCCCTTTTCTCTTAATCCCTTCCCCTGCTTTCCTATTGGGTGAGATGAATTTCTATACCCAACTGCATAGGTATATATGTGTATCAAAGAGGAAATATGCCTTCTGGAATATCATATTCATAGGCTTCTACTCCTTTTATATGGAAGCTGCAAAAATCTTGTGTAATCCTGACCATAGCTCCGTGGTATTTTAATTCTTTTTTTTTTTTTTTTTGGCTACGTGTAGATTTCATCCATCTGGGGCCTCTGGAATTTGGCTACAATATTTCTGGGAGTTTTGAGGAATGTCTTTCAGGAGGTGACTGATGTATTCTTTCAATTTCAGTTTTACCCTCTGATTCTATATAGACTGTTTTCTTTTATGATTTTTTGAAATATGATATCCAGACACTTTTTTTTATCATGGCTTTCAAGTAGGTCAATAATGTTTAAATTATTGTTCCTTGACCTATTTTGTAGGACAAGTGTTTTTCCTATGAGATATTTCACATTTTCTTCTATTTTTACATTCTTTTGATCTTGTTTTATTGTTTCTTGATGTCTGATACAATCATTAGCTTCTATTTCACCAATTCTAGTTTTTAAAAAGTTACTTTCTTCAGTGAGATTGTGTACCTCTTTACTGGGCTATTAATTCTCTTTTGGTAATTTTCTTGCATTGCTCTTCATTTCATTTCCCAGTTTTTACTCTGCCACTCTTATTTGATTTTTGAAATAATTTTTTGCTCTGTAAAAAATTGCTTTAATGCTTCTATAAATTCTTGTTGGGTTTGTGTTTAATGTGCATTGCTTAAAGATGTTTTCAAGTCAATGTCTTCTTTTGAGTTTTTGTCTTGAGTTACCCTGCCCCAGTAGAAGTTTTTCATGATCATGTTTTTTGTTGTTGTTGTTGTTGTTGTGGTTTGCTGATTTTTCCAGTCTATTTCTTGGCCTTGGACTTTAGAGTTGGATTCTACTGACCTCTGTGAGGGGAGGGATGCCATGAATTTCTGAAGCTCTACCTGGGATTTGTAGGGGTTCTTTGTAGTGCTTTCAAGGTGGTGTGATGGGGAGAGATCTGGTTGCTTCTCTCCTGCTCTGCATTCTGATCCTTACCAAGATATGGTGACTGTGACTATTCCTCTCTGTACTTGAGTTGCAATCTAAAACAGGGTAATGGGGGACAAAGCTGCCAGCTAGAGCTGGATCCTGTGCCTAGTGCTAGCACAGGGGTCCCCTGGATCCACTTTCTGGTCAGGTGCTCATTCCCTTTTCCCAATGTTGCCACAACCTCTAAGACCTATAGTCAGTGCTGTTTCATTCTCTCAACCAGTTCTCACCACATTATCATAGACCCCTGACTCTCTTTTTTTTTAAGCTTTCCTAGGCTAGAACAATGACTATGATTTTGTTGGCTTTTCTCCTCAGAATTTGACTTGGTCTTTTCTATGGTTGTTTTGTAGAAAGAGGTTTGAGGGAAAATTTGGCAATTGTGACCCCCTATTCCATCATCTTGACTCTATCCTTCATTCCATGATTGCTAAACTGTGAAACATGAGTGCTATATGGAAGTGACCTCCTAAAAAGGGGCATGGTGTGGAAATGCTTTTGATTCCAATTAAAAAGCTCTCTCCTGTGCCCAATGTAGATCTATTGGGATAGACAGAGCAGCAATCATTATGTTCAAACACCAAATATTTGCTGGACACTTACCCTACCCTTCAGGAACACCACTGGGTATGGTAGTATTTGTGAATCAGAGGCAGAAGAACTGGATCAACGTGAGACAGCAGATGGCAAATATAACACAAGGGTGGCCCAATGGTACAGATTGACCCAAGATGTGTATATACCCAATTAGACTCTTCTACTAACAGGCTTCTATTGACTAAGAGCCAAGGTATGAAATTTACTGTCAAGGAAGAGCACCATTGGTCAACACAAATTCCCATCCGAGTTTCCCTACCTGGTTTTGGTTCTGAGTACAGTACCCTGATTATACTCAACCAGAAAGACAAAAAATGGTGTGCTCATCACTTCTTACAAGTTTTCATAGTCTAATTTGCTCTGAGCCCCTTATAGGAGTCAGTAAAACCTGAAAACCAGTCCAGAAAACAAAATGCTGGTGATATTCCCTTCACTAGGGAGACAAAGAATCCCTTTGTTTATTATTGAGCAAAAGCACCACCACCACCCCCAATGACCTGTTACCTATTTCTAGACCACATTCCTAGAATGTTTTACTTTTTAAAAGTCTAGAAGAACAAAATGTAAAGGTAATGCATTGTACCAAAAATGAAATCATTGTCAACCTATAATTATTTGTGATTAAACTGAGTTATTTAAATTGCTCAATGTATTTGCTTATCCCACAACCTGTACTATAACTAGGTCCACTGGAATAGCCAGGGAGGTATCTGTGGAGGTAAATATATATTCTCTATTCTGTTTATCAAGATAGTTACTGCAGTGATGGAGAGAACATGATTAGCAAACAAGTGAGACAAAATTTCCTACCTTCGAAATTCCTCCCTCTTTCCAGCCTCCATGAGGGCCACTATTGTATTGGTGAGTGAAGTCCCAATATTGGCTCCCATGACAATGGGTATTGCTGCCTTTACTGTCAACACTGTCAAAGGATAAAGGTAAATGAGGAAGGAAAATGTGGAAATTCATAGGAAAAAAAGCTTAAACAAGTTAAGGAATCAGCTTTTAAAAAAATTAGGGAAAGCTATCTAGTCCAACCATGACCAAGAATAAGAGTTTTTTTCTACAAGGTCCCAACCAGTCACTCGTCCAAACTTTCCCTGAAGATCTCCTGTGTAGGGTGTACAGCTGAGACCAAATGCCCAGAACTGTAACTGGGGCAAGGCAACTGTGGCTTTTCCTATAGCAAGAAAACTAGATCAATGGAAGCAATGTAGGGAGGGGGGTCACTAGTGGTGGCAGGAGCGACAGCTCTGTCCCAAGATTGCCTCTTCCCACTTTGGCAACTTAGAATCCTTTGTCTTCCAAGGGAATTTTTCATCCTCTTCTCTCTTGCATAGCCATACTCCAGGGAAGCTTACCTCCTGACCCTACATCTGTCCCTTGCACTGGAGGGAAAATTGACATGTATCCATCCTATAAGGGGGACAGAGGTGGGGAGGATGTAGTCCTGGGATCTGGAGAGATCTGGTCTAGTTCAAGACCATTTTCAAAAACAAATTGGTGATTCAAAAGAATATGGTCTGAATTATCTCTGCTAGAAAAAGAAATCCACTGAAACTGTAACTATATCCAAGACACTGACTCAGACTCAGCTGGATTAAATATCAGACAGGAAAAAAAAAGAAGATAAAGGAGTCCTCTACACTGAGCAACCTTCTCCCAAAGCAGATCTGTTCTATGATTAGTGCTTTTCATTTCCAGCAATGTGCATTTAAGATTTCAGCCAAGAATATGCAACCCAATTCTCCCAGCTGGAGCCCAATTTTCCAACTCCATAACCAGAATAGGTACAGAACACAGGACACACAGATGAACATCAGAGACAGAGACTTAGCCTGATGGAAGGATGAAAAGCAGGAAGATAAAGATAAAAACATGCCAGGGCACATTGTGACTAATTACATGATTCTATAAGTTGGAATGAAATTCTTTGAATGGATCTAGGATTGCCTAACCAACAAGGTTCAGGATGGTGAGGGGGGCTGACTCACATGAAGAGGACACCATGCTGACGACAATGGATGTAGATGTGCTGGAACTCTGCACCATGGCAGTCACCAGCACGCCAATCATCAAGGCAGCCAAAGGATTGTAAATTAACGAACCCTCATAGAAAAGCATACCAGCTACTTTTCCTATAAAGGCAATGAAATTTATATATATATATATATATATATATATATACATATATATATATATATATATATATAAATTTATTATTTATTATTATATAAAATAATAATAACCTATATGCTGGTTGGGACTACTGGGCCCCAGACCAAAGCCTTAGGGCCCACTATGGGGCGGAGGGGAGATGAGGAGGAGTCACTGGCTGCCCAGACAGGTAGTGCAGCAGAGGGCAGTGAGGGCTGAATTTGGCTTTAGGAAGCCATGAGTCAGATCCTGCTTCTGGTTCACTATGTGAGCACAGGCAAAAGCACTTTTCACTTTCCTGTGCAAATTTTAAAGGGCCATGGAAACGCCAGTTAATATCAGTTTTGCCCTCAACATCACCCACCTTCTCTCACTCCAGTTTAACATCTCTGTTGAATCAGAACAAATCCACTTGCTGTCCCTCACACATAACTCTGTGTTCCTGTGCCTTGGAAGAATTACTCTGACCTAGAAGGGTGCCTCCCCTTTCCTCCACTCCTTCCCCAAGCATTCCTTCCACTGGAGATGAGGAGTACTCTCTTCCTTCAGAACTTTTCCACCCAACTCTGTCCCTTACCAAGCATCTCTATTGCACTGGGAGGGGTTCTGAGACAGCTGATTGGTGCAGTGTATAGAACACTAGACCTTGAATCCAGAAGATGTGAGTTCAAATCCAGCCTCAGACACTTACTAGTTGTGTGACCCTGGATAAGTTATTTAACCATTCTCAAACTCAGTTTCCTTGACTGTAAAATGAACCTACCTCACACGGCTGCTGTGAAGATGATATTTGAAGATAATATTTGTTGAGTGCTGAGCACATTATAAATTATATGTAAATGTTTGTTCCCTGTCCCCATTTGGGTTGAGATTGCTTGTTGATTGGCTATAGGCTGAACCAAAATCAATTAGAAAGTTAAAAAAAAAAGCCACCCACAAACCTTTGACCATTTATGATGTTGCTTTTCATACCTCCAACCAGCTGAAAAGCATTGCTGAGAATGGCCAAGGAGCAGACAAATAAGAAGAGCAATCCCAGGAGAAGAAAAAATTTTACCAACCCACAACAGATAGTACATATTATCGATATGATTGTTGTCTCTGTAAAAAAAGAGAGAAAGCATTTATTAAAACATGTACTATGTGTCAGACCCTGTGCTAACTGCTACACAACTATTACTTTATCTGTTGCACACATGTGTATAGTATGCTTATGTACATGTACACACATGGAGGAGCTTAGCATTCTGTGCCATCTCCCATCTCTTTCTTTCCAGGAGAAGGTAAGCTGTCATTGCCAGTTTTGGTGATATAACAGGAAGTGCATTTTATGCTCCAAATCACTATTGATTAGAGAAATGCAAATTAAAGCAACTCTGAGGTACCACATCACACCTATCAGTTGGCTAACATGAAAAAGCAGGAAAATGATAAATGATGGAGAAGATGTGGGGAACACTAATGCGTTGTTGGTGGAGTTGTGAACTGATTCAACCATTCTGTAGAGCAAGTTGGAACTATGTCCATTAATTGGTCCACACAGAGGGGTCCTGAGATAGTGACCAGCCAAAACACTTAGTGCTCTTTAGAAGGACATTAGGGATTACTCTTGAGTATTGGGCTTCACAATAAAAATGACAGTTTTGCTTTTGTAAAGAATCTTTTGGTTGCCAAATATTACAAAGGGCTATAAAGCTGTGCATACCCTTCAATCCAGCAAAACCACTTCCAGGCCTATATACCAAAGAAATCATAAAAATGAGAAAAGGATTTATAGCATTCCATAAGAAATGATGAGCAGGCAGATTCAGAAAAACCTGTAAAGATTTGTGTGAACTGAGCACAACCAGGAGAACATTGTACACAGTAACAGGAACATTGTACCATGACCCATTTTGATAGACTCAGCTCTTCTCAGCAATCTAAGACAATTCCAAAAGACTAAAAGATGGAAGATGTTATTCACATCCCCAGAGAAAGAGCTAAGGAGTCTGAATGCAGATCAAAGCATACTATTTTCTCCATTTCTTTTTTTCTTTCTCATGGGTTTTCCCTTAGGTTGTGATTCTTCTTTAAAACATGACTAATGTGGAACTATGTTTAATATGATTGTACATGTATAGCCTATATCAGATTGCATACCTTCTTGGGGAGGAGGAAAATCTAGAACTCAAAATCTTATAAAGTAAATGTTGAAAACTAATAATTAATTAATTAAAAACATTTCAAAAGAAAGTATGTTTTTTTTTTTCTTTTAAGCAATTGGGGTTAAGTAACTTGCTCAAGGTTACACGGCTAGTCATTATTTATGCGTGGGTGCTCATTTTCTGAGGCCGGATCTGATCTCGGGTCATCCCAACTCCGAGGCCGGCGCTCTTACTCACTGCGCCACCTAGCCGCCCCTTTAAGGCAATTGGGGTTAAGTAACTTGCCCAAGGTTACACGGCTAGGTGTTTGTTTGTGCGGATTAAGTGTCGGAGGCCGGCTCCGAACTCAGGTCCTTCTGATTCCAGGGCCGGCGCTCTATTCACTGCGCCACCTAGCCGCCCCAAGAAAGTATGTTTTAAGAAGCATGCTATTTACTTGAAGTGGTCTCCAACTTACCCCTCCCCCTTTAGAAAAAAAAGCCACATTTGTGGAGAAGCTTTTTGGCACCAAAGACATTGTGGTCTGGAGGGGAGGCAGGGGAAGCCATAAGCAAATCAAGGCTGCATTCTTAGCTGAACCATTGACTTACTAAGTGGTGCAGAAAATAGCAGCCAGGTCCATGCAGAGGGGTCCTGACATAATGACCAGACAAAGCACTTAATGCTCTTCAGAAGGACATTAGGGACTACTCTTGAGTATTGGGCTTCACGATAAAAATAATAGTTATGCTTTTGTAAAGAATCTTTTGGCCCCCAAATATTATTAATGATGTTGGCCAGCCCTAGGAGGATAAGCCCTCAGGTGCTACTAGTCCTGCCCCACCCCACACTCTCCCCAGAGCCCAGCAATGGTTCCCATCTCAAAACACCTGCCCCTTCTTCTCATGGACCCCTAGGCTCTATGCTGGGTTGCCCCTTTGACCCAGTATTCCTTCTTCCAGTTTCTACTTTTCTCCCTTCCTTTGTTGTCCATAAGCAAAACTTGCCTTCCAAAGGCCCAGCTAGTCCCCCTTAGCAGCTAAGTGAGATAATAGTTCATTCATTTATTCAATAACCTTTTTTTTTAAACAATCAGTTATGTAGAAGGCACTGTTTCAGAAGCTGGGGGTATTTAAAGAAAACTGAGATATGTTTCTTGCCCTCACAGGTTGCAATCTAATAGGAATGTAAAATATGTCCAAATATGAAATACTATGCAAGACGACAAGAGGCAGAAAATGCTATCGATGGAAAGAAGGAAGGAGTAAGGGTAATGGCTAACATGTACAGAGTACTTTAATCCTCATTTATACTCACAAAGTATTATTATCATTATCAATTTTATAGCTAAGCCACAGAGGCTGAGGCCCTAAGTGACCTGCCTAGGGTAACAGAACTAGGAGTATCTGAGGGCTCTTCAAACTCAGGTGTTAAGGACTCCAGGTCCAGCATTAAGACTACTGTACCACATAGTGTACACTTTGTGGTATACATAGAATGGAGGAGTGAAGGCCTTTATGCACCTCCCTCCTAACTTCAGACATTGTGGTGCCCAGGACTTTCATGAGCACATCCTGGAATGCAGGAGGGAGTTTTTTGACTTTACACTGTTTACCAAAGGGCTGCCTCATCTGATATTTCATATTACACATTTACCCATTGTCTTGCCTCTTCCTACTGACCCTGTGGAGCTGCCATCCTCCCGCAGGACAAGATTCATATCAGTCTCACTAGCTTTGTAGCATCCTGAGAACACATAAGCATGGATACATTTAATCAATTTTATTTGATGTTGATGACAGCGATAATGAAATACATCTCTAAGCCATCAACAATGCACATCAGTGTAGCTGGCAGACAGCAAATGACAAAATATGACCCAGCACTGGCTCACGCCCACTTGTGTCTCCCAAAGCTAAGCCAAGGAGGCATGGATGACCAGAACCAAAAGCAATGACAACCAGTGGGATGACAGACAACTCTATCTTATGCAGGACCCAGGTTATTAATCATTTTTGTGTATCCCAAAGTCCATACCTGTGTCTTGCACATATAGGCTTCTAAAAATATTTGCTGAATAAATCATAATATAATAATTGTTGAAAGGAACCTCATACTATCTACTCTTCCCTTCTAATTCTTTCCAAGACTCCCTTCCTTGTCCCCACACTTCCAGTCATTCAAGATCTGATTATGTACTTGTACTAATGGGAGCTTATTCCACTTATGGACAATTCTTGGATTTAATTTGATACTTCCTCCCTAGAGAAGCACCGGCATCTGGGTTTTCAAAGCCAGGGGTTTTAACGGCTACACAGAGTCTCATCTGGCCAAACCACACAATTCTTCCCATAAGTGAGGCCCAAAGCAAAACCTCACCTCAGAGTATATATACCCTTCTTCAGGGTCAGAGGACATCATAACCTTCATGACCCACTGCCTAATTACAAAGTAACAAAAGGTGTGGGCTTTCCTGAAAAACAAGTCTCCCCCCAGTCAAGCTCCTCCTTTTGGGTTCCACTTAAGGCCCATTAAGGGGTAGGAATGATCTTCAAACTCCCTCGCCATTATATAACCCTTCATATATTTGAAGATAGGTCTTTTTGTTTCCATCTAAGCATTCCTAAGCTCCTTCACTATAATTCAACCAGCCTGCTTACCCTCTCCTAGATGCATTCTTATCTGATTCTTTCCAATCCAAGTTCCTTTCCTTAACTGCAGCACCCTGGACTGAACATACTACTTCAGATATGCTCTGACTAATAAAGAATATAACGGAATGATCACCTAACATGATCCAGATATTCTATTTCTATTAAGGAAGCCTAATGTTAAGAAGCACAAAGATTCACCGAAGAAAAGAATTCCTTAAAAGCAAAATAAACCAAACTGAAAAAGAGATACAACATCTCACTGGAAAAAATAATTCTGCAAAAATTAAAATTGGGCAAGTGGAAGCTAATGATTCTAAGAAGGAGCAAGAAACAATAAGACAAAGTAAAAAGAATGAAAAATGGAAGAAAATGTGAAATTTCATTAGAAAAACAATTGACCTGGAAAATAGATCCAGGAGCGATAATTTAAAAATTATTGGACTGCTTGAAAACTATGATTAAAAAAAAAAAGCCTAGACATCCTCTTTCAAGAAATTATCAAGGAAAATTGCCCTGATATTCTGGAACTACAGGGTAAAATAGAAATGGAAGGAAACCACCTATCACCTTGTGAAATAGATCCCAAAATGAAAACTCCCAGGAATATTATAGCCAAATTCCAGAACCCTCAGAACAAGGAAAAAATATTGCAAGCAACCAGAAAGAAACAATTCAAGCATTGTGGGGCCATAGTCAATGTAACACAAGATTTAGCACCTTCTACAATAAAGGATTGGAGGGCTTGGAATATGATGTTCTAGAAGGCAATGGAGCTAGGATTACAACCAAGAATCACCTACCCAGCAAAACTGAGCATAATCCTTCAGAGGAAAAAATGATATTCAATGAAATGGAGCACTTCCAAGCATTCTTTTTTTTTTACTTTCAAGCATTCTTGATGAAAACACCAGAACTGACCCTTCCCGCCCCCGAAAAAAAAAGTGATTTTTAAATACAAGTCTCAAGAGACACATAAAAAGGTAAACAGGAAAAAGAAAACACAAAGGATTTAATAACATTAAATAATTTACATCCCTACACAGGAAGAAAATACTTGGAATTCTAAAAAAATATCACTATTTGGGCAGTTAGAAGGAGTTCACATAGACAGGGGCCAAGTCTTATCCATCATATACTAGTTAATTTTACTATAGAACAGTATATATGTTAATATAAAAATGTTAATGTTAAATAAATGTATGAATGTTAGTGTAGAAACAGAGTTACATGGGATTTTGGATAAAGGAGGCTGGGAGAATCCTATGGTTTCTGTTGGCTGTTTGTCCGAGGAAGAATGGGAAACCAGAGACAGGATGAAAAATGAAAAAGGAGAAAGTGGAAAAAAATGAAGAGTATTAAGCCAGAGCCCTTGACTGAGACAAAAAATTCAATTCAAGAAGTCCAACAACAATCCATACTGAGATATATAGTATCACAATAAGAAAGATATGTTTACAAGGCTTTAGCTAAGAAAGTCTGCAGCCTTACAGTGGTGGCAGGAAGATGGCCCTAATCACAGGCTTGAGGGCATTTTTTTTTGTTGTTGTTGAAAGGAACCTCATATCATTCACTATTCCCTTCCTATTCTTCAAAAGACTCCCTTGTCCCGAATCTCCAGTCATTCATGGTCTGATTATACACTAGCACTAATGGGAACTCATTCCACTTATGGATAATTCTTGCATTTAATTTGATGCTTCCTCCCTATTCTGGAGCCAATATCTACCTTCATGTAATTTTACCAACAAGACCAATTAACCCCTGTTCCACTCGAACAATTTGCACAATGCTTTCTTTACAACAACCTTGTAAGGTAGGGAATATACTAATATTTTTAAATGTGAAATATCTTATTCTTCCTTTAAAGAAGTAACTGAGAACCAGACAGATGAAATAACCTGTCCAAGGTCATACAGTTAGCAAGTATCAAAGTCAAGACTCAAAACCTGATTTTTAAAATACATATTTAGGGCATTTTCCATTATATCATATTACCTAGAAATGATGCTGTCTCCTCCTACAAAGAAGTGAAATACGCAAGCCCATATTTCCTCTCTCTGTCTTCTCTCTCCTTCACACACACAATATCTAAAAAGGAAAAGTTTCCCAAAATAATGTGAAGTAAAATGAGGAATAGTACTTACTGCAGTCCCAAGGAATCAGGGGCCCCTCCTGGGTAAGCACCTGTAGCACCAACACAATATTCACAGTGCTGACAGCAACTGTAAATATGCCAACATAGAGCTCAATCACAATATATAACAGACTCTTCATATAAAAGACAGAAGCAAAACATTTATTCAGACACCAGAAAACCAAATCCCCAAACCAGGAAACCAAATCCATCATAGCAACATAGAAGTTAATACACCACAACATAGCAGAGAGCCACACCATTCTTTAGCCTTCCCACAAACCAACACAAGCCTAGCTGTCTGAGCAAGTGGCAAACAACCAATATTTGCTCACAAGCCTGTCTCCCTTGAGTGCATCCTCTCCTCCCTCCATCTCTAACTGCTCTGACTCCCAGCTTCCTTTGGGCTCCGCTCTACCTCCCTCCCCCCCACCCAGCAAGCTTCTCCTACCACAGGCTCCAAGTGATCACATTCAGCCCATCAGAGGCAGGGTATATCCTCAAAGCATAGAGGGTCTTCAAATCCCCCAGGCTCACCAAGGTGCAGGGAAGATCTTCAAATTATCATTACCATTACAGGACCAAAGTGCAGACCAAGAGAGCAATGATCACATCTCTCCCTAGATCACACTGCTTTAGAAGCACTGAAGCTTCAGACAGACCTCCTCCTCCCCTCACAGTAACAGAACTAACATTTAACATGAAGTTCCAAATCAAGAAAAAATGTAGAAAAATGAGTAAATGACAAAAAAAGAACTTGACTATAAAAACCTACTAAGGTCACAGGGAAGATCAAGACCCAAACTCAAGAAAACAATAAAGTCAAAGCAGCTACAAGTAAAGCCTCAAAGAAGGAAGAAAAAAAAGTGAATTGGGCAAGAGCTCAATAAGAATTTTTAGAAGAGGTAAAAAATGATTTTTAAAATCACATAAGGTAGAAGAAAAATTTAGATAAAGAAATGAAAGCTAAAGAAAATTATGAAAAGGGTTGGGGGTATACGTGCAGTTCCCCTGGAGGCATGAGACCCAGAGCATGCTGACTCTACAGTAACACTGTGGAGGTAAATCAGACATTCTGTGAGACAGCTCTGTTCCAGGAAGGGAGCTCCGTAACCTTCTGACTTGTTGCCAACTGATAGGGTCTACGAGGGAAGAGAAGGCTTGAGATTCCAGGGAAGTTTGGAGAGGTTTATGGAGGTTTGGAACATCCTGCCCAGTACTCAGAGCCTGATACAGAGTACTCGGCTATGACATAAGAGGCATATGGGAACAAAGGCAATGTTGTACTCCCAAAGATAGTTGTTTGTGATGGTTATGCAATTATACACTATATACTCTGAACTCTTGGCTGATTATGTAGAAGTTAGGATGTAATCACATAAGAAGCTACTGAAAAAAGTGTTGTTACTCTTTGACTCTCCTGGCTTGGAACTCCGTTCTTGGGGAACATAGCTGGATTACGACCAGGAGTATGTACACTGAAGGCCAGAACAATGTAAGACCCAGCCGCCCCTGACCTTGGAGGTTGGATCAAAAAGAAAATTAATAACTTGCTAAAAAAAAAGGCACAAAAATACTGAAGAAAATAATACCTTAGGTCAGTAACACTATGAGGTCTGTAACATTAGTAGGTTTGTAATACTACTAGACTGGTATCCCAAAGTGATCAAAGAAAAAGGAAAAGGACTTATATGTACAAAAATACTAAAATAGATCTTTTTGTGGTGGTAAAGAATTGGAAATCAAGGAGATGCTCATCAATTGGGTATGGCTGAACAAGCTGTGCATATATGAATGTGATGGAATACAATTGCATAATAAGAAATGACCAGTAGGATGCTTTCAGAAAAGCCTTGGAAAACTTATATGAACTTATGCAAAGTGAAGTGATCAGAATCAGGAGAACATTGTACACGGTAATAACAATATTGTATGATGATCAGCTATGAATGACTTAGCTATTCCCCTCAATACAATGATCCAAGACAAACCAGAAAGACAAGATAAAAAATGCTTTCTGTCTCCAGAAAAAGAACTGAAGGAGTCTGAATGCAGATCAAAGGATACTTTTATTTTAAACTTTCTTAATTTTTCTTGGGTTTGGGGTTTTTTTATGCTTTATTTTACAGTATGGCTAATTTGGAAATACATTTTGTGTGACTGTACATATATAGTCTATATCAAATTGCTTGCCTTCTCAAGGAGGAAAGAAGAGAGAGAGGGAAAGAATTTGGAACTCAATTTTTTTTTTAAAGAAATGAATGTTAAAAATAAAGTGCAAGAGTGCTGGCCCTTGTTCAGAAGGACCTGAGTTCGGATCCAGCCTCAGACACTTAACACACACAAACAAAAACCTAGCCGTGTGACCTTGGGCAAGTTACTTAACCCCAATTGCCCTCCAAAAAAAAAAAACCAAAAAACAAATAAATAAATAAAGTGCAAAAAGAGCACAGACAAACAGACTGTAAGAGAATCCACTTGAAAGACATTCCAAAATGAAAGCTCCTAAGAATATTATAGCCAAATTCCAGAGCTCCCAGGTCAAGGATAAAATAGTGCAAGCACCCAGAAGGAAACCATTCAAATACCATGAGCCATACTTATGATCACACAAGACTTAGCTGCTATTACATTAAAGGAACATAGGGCTTAGAATATGATGTTCTGAAAGGCAAAAAGACTTGGGATTACAACCAAGAATAACCTACCCAGCAATACTGAGTATAATCTTCTAGGGGGGAAATGGATATTTAATGATATAGAGGACTTTCAAACATTCTTGATAAAAAAAAAACAGAGTTGAGTAAAAAATTTGATTTTCAAATTACAAGACACAGGAGAAAGCATAAAATGGTAAACATGAAAGAAAAAATCATAAGGAACTCAATAGGGTTAAACTGTACATTTCTATATGGGAAGATGACACATATATCTTCTAAGAACTTTATCATTGTTAGGGCAGTTAGGACTCTACATAGAAAGAAGGTGAATAGGTGAATCTATTATGTTGGAATGACATTAAAAAAAATTGATAGGCAAGAAAGAGGGAGGCACTGGGAGAGGGGGGAAGGGAGAACAAGAATCGGTAAAATTATCTCCCATCAGAGAGGCACACAAGGAAGAGTTTTTATAATGAAGGGGAAAATAGTTGGAGGGGCACATGCAATGCTTGAACCTCACTCACTTATAAATTGTTTCAAAAAGGGGAAACACACACCAACTCTGTCTCTCTTTTTCTCTGTCTCTGTCTCTGTCTCTCTGTCTCTCTCTGTCTCTGTTTCTCTCTCTCTTTCTCACTCTAACAGGCATCTATCTTACCCAACAAGGAAGTAGGAGGGAAAGGGAATAAGAGAAAGAGGAAGGTGATAAAAGGGAGAGCTATTGTTTGTCCTTCCTTCTGGAAGAGGACCATGACATCAGGGAGGTGATGCCATGATATCAAGTGAATTGGATTTTGTAAGTGAGGGAGGGCTATGCAAAGTCACCAGCCTCACTTTCTCCTCAAGAGCCATCTGGGTCAGTGGCAACTTATAGATCAGGATGACTGGAGATGGCTCTGGATGCAGTGGGATACCTTGACCTTTTTAAGTTATAGTCTTCAACAGGTCTCAGTTTGATTGAGGCAATGCCCATTCAGTAAGAAATGAGGCAGAGGGGCGGCTAGGTGGAGCAGTGAGTTAGAGCGCCGGCCCTGGAGTCAGAAGGACCTGAGTTCGGATCCGGCCTCAGATACTTAACACACAAACAAAAACCTAGCCGTGTGACCTTGGGCAAGTTACTTAACCCCAATTGCCTTCCAAAAAGCAAAAAAAAAAAAAAAAAAAGAAATGAGGCAGAGAATGACTTCTTTTACCTAGTCAAAAAAAAAATTCAATCTGGGAGGGGAAGACCCCCAGTATTTCTGGCCAAAACAACCAACAATTGCTATGTGCATTCACTCTGAGCCAATCAGCGCCCAGTGACCAAGCAGGGCTTGGCCTGGCACCTTCTGTTGACCAATCAATGAGAGCCAGAATGATTTGGGTTTAAGGCAAAGTGCTTAATAAAAAAATCTAGCCATAGTCTGAAACAGACTTTAAAAGAGGGAGACAGGATAATAAGAGAGGATAAACAGAAGAATATAGGATAGAGGGAAATGCACAGTTAGGAATCACAACTATGAATGTGAACAGAATGAACTCATCCATAAAACAGAGGTAGGGAGCAGAATGAACTAGAAATCAGAACTCAATATGTTGTTTACAAGAAACACTCAAAACAGACACACATGAAGTTAAAATAAGGGTTTGCAGCAGAATCTATTATGCTTCAGCTGAAATAAATAAAAGCTAGGGGTAGCAATCATGATCTCAGACAAAGCAAAAGCAAAAACAGACTTATTTTAAAAGGGATAAGCATGGAACCATAGACATTTTGCTAAAAAGGAATCATAGAAGTAATATAAATACATTTATGGACCTAATGACATAACATCCAAATTCTTAAAGGAAAAATTAAATTAATTTACAGGAGGAAATAAATAGTAAAACTATACTAGTGGGGAACTTCAACCTTCCTATCTCAGAGCTAGATAAATCTAAACATAAAATTAAATAAGAAAGAAGTCAAGGAAATGAACAGAATCCTAGGAAAGTTAGATATGATAGAACTCTTGAGAAAACCGAATGGAAATAGAAAGGAGTATGCCTTTTTCTCAGCCATACATGGGACCTAGACAAAATTAACCATATATTAAGGCATAACAACCTCATAATAAAAATGCAGAAAAGCAGAAACATTAAACACACCCTTTTCAGACCACAATACAGTAAAAAATTACATTTAATAAAGGGCCATTGAAGCATAGATTAAAAGCTAATTGGAAACTAAATAATTTAATCCTAAAGAATGAGTCAAAGAACAAACCATAGAAATAATCAATAATTTCATTAAAGAGAATTACAACAATGAAACAACATTCCAAAATTTGTGAGATGCAACCAAAGTAGTACTTAGGGGGAAAGTTATATCTCTAAATGCATACATCAAAAAAAGAAAAGAAAGAGCAGATCAATGAATTCAGCATGCAGCTAAAACAAACCAAAAAAAAGGAACAATATTAAATCTCCAATTAAACACCAAAATGGAAATCCTGAAAATCAAAGGAGAGATTAATAAAACTGAAAGTTTAAAAAGCAACAACAACCAACATCAAGAAAAGAAAACTAGGGAGTGATTTTATGGGAAAACATTAAAATAGATAAGCCATTGACTAAGTTGAGCAAAAAAAGAAAACAGGGGGCGGGGAGGGAGCTAGGTTGCCCAGTGAATAGAGCACTGGCACTGGAATCAGGAGGATCTGAGTTCCTATCTGTCCTCAGACACTTAACACTTACCTTGGGCAAGTCACTTAACCCTAATTGCCCTGCCTTCCCCCCTCCAAAAAAAAAAAAAAGCAAAAAAATTAAAAAAAAAAGTTTGGGGGCAGCTAGGTGGCACAGTGAATAGAGCACTGACCCTGGAGTCAGGAGGACCAGCCTCAGACACTTAACACACACACACACACACACACAAAAAACTAGCTGTGTGACCTTGGGCAAGTCACTTAACCCCAATTGCCCTCCAAAAAGCAAAAGAAAAAAGAAAAAAAGAAAACCAGGTTACTTAAATCAGAAACGAAAAGGGTAAATATATCACCAACAATTAATAGCTATTCTGCCTAATTATATGCTATCAAAACTGATGATCTAAGCAAAATGGATAAATACCCAAAAAATGCACATCAATTGAATTTTACACTAACATGGAACCCAGGAAGCCCAGGTACACAATAATTGCACCAGCAAAAAGTTTAAAAAATCACTGGTTCTAGAAGCTAATTAAAAAAATATAGATAGATAGATAGATAGATAGATACATATTCCTATATTTTATGTGTGACATCATAGGGTAATTTTTTAAACTTTTACTTCACTTTCTCTACCACACATGCAGCCTGTTATCTAGACATGCCCCTTTCTGGATTCACTCTTTTTCCCACCCTCTCAGCTTCCATTTCATAATCTACATCCCACTACTCCTGGTCTGGGTCATTGTCCTATTGGATTTCTTTTGTCTCTTCCTCTTTGGTTTCTAAACTGTAGATGACTCATTCCACTATCCAGACCATCTATCTTAATCACTAGCTCAGCAAATGCAACTTTTTCCTCAGTGATGGCTCTTCCGATGATGGTTCTCCATTCCTTTTCAAGATTAACCTCTACTTCAAAGTTATCAATTACTTGTGATATGCAATTTATAAACAAGCAAACAAAGTGATAAATAGGGCACCTGGCATCTTCAGAACAAAAGGTAAATGAAGGATGTCGGCACCAAACCAATCCACACCCTTTTCCAGGCAGACATCCAGAAGCTCATTCACCTAATCCAACAGACTTCTGTGGAATCCAACTGCTTTGGAACCTCCAGTTACTAAACATATCCTACTTCCACATGGCTCCAACAGGTAAATTAAAATAAATTTCCCAGTTACCTAGGAGTTGCTGAACTAGTCTCAGGGTAGCCCAGGTTGCTTAGGGGTGCCATCTAACAGAAAGAGGATGGGTTCAAGGGGTACAAGGATGAGGGAATCTCTTAACTCTACAGCAATGCTTCTGAGCAGAATTGTCTTCCCTTCAGGGAAAGTTAAAGAGTTCAGAGATATAGCCATTAGGTGTGACTGAATGGGAGAGGAGAAAGTGTTTTGGTGTTAGTGGTACAAAGTTACTGTGGACCCAACTGTAACTGCCATTTGGACAATACAGTTCCTTCCTTCCCCTTTCCTTTCCCCTTCCCCTTCCCTCCCCTCCCCTCCCCTCTGTCCATATAAGGTGTCATACCCTTCCCTACCTGTAGGTTCTCTGCCCAAAGAAATGTAAACCTTAAGATATCTTGGGGTTTACAAGCTAGATTTCTTTCTTAAGGACGATGCCTTAAACCCAAATCACTCTGGCTAAGACTAAGTTTCATGATGATTTGAATTCTAACTATTCTTGTTGTTTTCTTGCCCAAATAATTCTAGATAGTTGTCAAAAAGCCTAGGCACCAGATCCAATCCTCTTTACTTCTTAGTCAGCTTTTGTTGTTTGTAAAAGAGGGAAATTAATCTTATCCTACCTAGGGCATGAGGAAAAGCAAGTAGAGTAATAAGTTAACACTTATAGCATTTTTATAATAGTCCTTAGTGTTATTTTTTTTAATCATGAAATAGAGAAATATCAGGTTCTTTCTCTCCAATTCTACAGTTCTTGTAGATCCAAGAGCAGAGCTCCATCACTCTTGTCCTAGCAGCAATGAGGGAGTTTCTCTATCTAGGAGAAAGAGCAGCTTCAACAACTTAAAGAACATTGTATAAAGAGTCAGACAAGGGGCGGCTAGGTGTCGCAGTGAGTAGAGCACCAGCCCTGGAGTCAGGAGGACCTGGGTTCAGATCTGGCCTCAGACACTTAACACACACACACACACACACACACACACACACACACACACATGCACGCACACACACGCACGCAAAAAAAAAAACCTAGCGTGTGACCTTGGGCAAGTTACTTAACCCCAACTGCCCTCCAAAAAAAAAGCAAAAAAAAAAAAAAGTCAGACTACCTGAGTTGAAACTTAGTCTTTACCTGTGTAGCAAGATACCAAACCTCTCTGGCAGTTTCCACATCTGTAAAATGAAATGTCTGGACAAGACCGTGACCTTGTCAAAACCTTTCCAGCTCTTAAGTTTATGATCTCTATAGAACTTATGGAATTTGCAAAATACTTTCATCACTTTTATCTCCATTTTACAGAGAAGGAAGCTGAAGCTCAGAGAGGGGAGAGGTCACTCAACCAGGACTGGTTGATTTGACCCCAGATTTCCACTCCAGAAATAGTGTTAAGGAAAGAACCCACAGGATCTCAAGATGGAAATCTTAAAGGTCATCTAGTTCAATATTATCATTTCACAGATGACAGAAATGAGGTTGCCCAAGGAAGGGTCCCAATGGCTCCCAGGTGGGAAGTAGCAGGTCCTCTGCCTGCAAAGCCAGCCCTTCCTACTCCTAACTTCCTACTCCCTCTGGCCATCCTTGCCATCAACACTGCTTGAAAATTTGGATTACTTTCTCTGCGTCGGCATAAATTAGCCTGCTGTCCTCACCTTCTAAAACTAGGATAAACTCCCAGAAGATTCTGTAATCTCCCAACATTAAGTGCATCAACACTTAAAATATGTATATTCCCCTACAAAAACTGAAGAGAAATTGGATTCATTGAGGACCCCTCCTGAATTCCAGTCAGTACTAATTTGACAAGATAAAGGTAGTGATTATAAGTTCTGTATATTTGGCCCCAGAGTCATGCTCTGCAGATTCCAAGTTCACTTGCTTAATCCTAAGAAGCTAACTAGAGGCCCTCTACCCTTATTTTTCCTTGTCATGGTAAAGTACTCCCCCCCCAAACTTATTTTTGTACCTCCGGACTATGGTCTCTTGTCCAATACAAGCATCTTACAATGACTTGCTTCACTCAGTCTGTGACCCCTTACCCCAAGCTAATATGTCATTTCTGGCCCTCAAGAGCCAAGATTCTGTCCTAGTCTATCAACCAATGAGATGCTGTAATTTGCCATGTTTCTTTTACATAATTGGGTAAGAATAAACAATGTATTAATCCATACTTTGTATAAATCACATAGGATTATAGATTCTAATACAAGGGCCTTATAATATGCCTCAAACTCTAATGTAATGTTTATTCCTTGTTTATCAGCTGTGGAACTCACTTGCACAACCATAAGAATGCTGGTAGAGATGACAGGGTACAGGCTCTGGAAACCCCCTTGAATCTTCCCACTTGATTTGGTGTTCCCTGAGTCTATAATTCCCTCAACTGGCCTTTCATTATTGCTAAGTCCAATTCTCTGTTACCCTTAACCTAGCCCAGGCCTTAATGTTACCTCTGGACTGCCTCTGACTACTTTCCACTCTTGATCCTATCTTGACCCCCATTCTCTAGGTTCCTAGCCTCCAACCTCCAGTCACCCTAGACTACTGGTCACTCCCATCAAGATACTCCTTACAGGGGGTGGTAAGTGGCAAATAGAGCACCAGCCCTGGAGTCAGGAGGACCTGAGTTGAAACCCAGCCTCAAACACAACACTTATGACCTTGGGCAAGTGACTTAACCCCAAGTGCCCTGCCTTTTCCCCTCCAAAAAAGAAAAAAAAAGAAAGAAAAGAAAAGAAAAAGATAATCCTTAGACCCCCTCCTTCAATCACCCCAGACTACTTGGCCCACCCCAGATCCCTCCCATAGTCTTTCTGTAAATGATCCATCTTATTCCCATGAATAGGCTTAGATCCAATATGGTCTACTTATATTAGCAATACAAATGTTTAGGTTCCTTAAGAGTCTGGTCAAATATGGCAGATCCTTAATAAACCTTGTTTCCCTTTGGCTGAAAGAAAGCTTGGCTCAAATTCATTCAGGCAGGACCCATGTGTTGCCATTTTGGGGTCCCAGAACCCCTAAACCTCAACAGAACTATCCATCCTATTTTGCTCAAATTCCATGACCAAACTAAGCCTGGGTAGTGACATGGTATGAAAAATCCCCCCAATATGTCCTTGGAGAATATCCTGCTATACATAACCTAAAGAGAAGCCCATCCATCTTGTAACCACCTAGTCATTCAAGATATTTCCTTATTCACCCAACTTGTGACCCTGCTGACGGGTTATTTTTGCTTATCTTAGCAAAACCACCACATGTCAACCAATGGAATTATTTTACATTTGGTATAGCTGTTCTTAAATGTCTAGATGTCTTACCCTATAAAAACATGGCCATGGAAGGAGGGGGCATCTCAGATCATGAAAAGATCTGAGGTTTACTTCATTAGAGTGGATCATGGACCCATTAACAAAGTGCCATTGGCTCAGAGCTCTGCCTCAGTCTTAACTGTTGTAGGTTGAATAATTTTTATCCCTACATTTATGGCAACCACAAAGGGACAGCAATGATGGACACCACCTCACCTCTTTAGGACGGTGCACACTGGGTCAAATTCTCCATGATGGCTCCCCTAAGCATACTGGCCCTAGGAGGTTTGACTCCCCTTCTTGTCATCACCCAAATTCTCTGAGGCTAAGGTAAGTCTCTTAGGTTGAATAATTTTTTTCATCCCTATAGCCTCCCCACAAGCCTGACTACTTGGCCCACATCATTGTCCCGTAGCTATTGGAAAATGACAGCTATGTAACACTTCACTCTTCCACTCAGAAAACCCTCCTTCCAGGAGGCAGGCAGCCAGCCTCCCTTCCCCACAAGCACTTTTAGGCTCCTTTTCCAGCAGGTAACACTTTGAAATCCTTTTAGGTACTGTGGTGCAGGCACAGTCTGTCTAATGGACAGCAGAGAGAACCACTATTTGGGTCTCAGGGTCTCTACTTCTTCAATCTCAAGACCTAAAGATTAATAAAAAGCAGAAATCTAGCGATAAAAAGTTTGGTCTTTGTTTTTTATCCTCCCTTAGTGCTCCCCAGAAATGCTAATGAAATCACTAGTCCACTGGGGGTAAAAAGTCTAGCCTGGTCCAGAGGTTCTTGTAATAAATATCCTTATCGTGTACTCATTACAATGTACTCATTAAGTAATTTAGATGTTTGTTGAACAATAGATGAATGCAGGCCTGATGGTGAAGCATGGCACCCATTTTCTGACAGAATTGGTAACCTCAAGATGCAGAAAGGACAGGAATGTTCTAGACATGGTCAATGACGAGATTTGTTTGGCCTGACTATTTATATCCTTTCCAAAGCTTTTGTTTTTTGTCTTTTTTCTTTTTAACTGAGGACAAGGAAAAGGAGGCAGTAAGAGAACAAGGTTAATGCTTGTTAATTAAAAAAAAAACTTATTAAGTACACAAAAATTGTTTCTTGAACCAAATGAAAAGAGATAGAGGGAGGATACCAATGCTTGGAACTGGAGTCAGGAAGGCATGAGTTCAAATCCAGTCTCAGACACTTAACAAGCTACTTAACTCAGGGAAAGTCACTTAACCTCTATCTGCCTCAGTTTCCCCAACTGTAAAATTAGGATAATAGCACCTACCTGCCAGGATTGTTGAAATGATTCAAATGAGATACTTGTAAGTGCCTGACATATATTAGGTACTTAATAAATGCTCATTTCCTTCTTTTTCTCTTTGTGTGAAAATGAATGATAATAACATTTACATAGCATTTACTATGTGCCAGGCACTCTTTGAAGGGCTTCAAAATTATGTCATTTGATAAACAACAACCATAACTCTCATGTTCCCCAGCTCACTAAACCTCTGGGAGGAGAGAGCCTTAAATACACAGCATTTGCCAGGGTTGATATTTACATCACATTTTAAAGGCTTGGGAAGACCCTTCTCATTCCTTTCTTAAGGTAACCCTGGGGGGTAAGTACTAGTTGTGTTATTTCCTTTCTCCAAGTTCAGCATTCTTTCTATTGCCCCAGTCATGGAGGAATAGTGCTCCTGAAACTGCCTCCTGCCAAGGGATGAGTTTGTTCACTTGTTTTCATTTCAGTCTTTTTGACCCCATTTGGGATTTTCTTGGAAAAGATACTGGAGCTGTTTGCCATTTCTTTCTCCAGCTCATTTTACAGATGAAGAAACTGAGGCAAACAGGATTAAGTGTCTTGCCCAGCTTCACACAGCTAGTAAATGTCTTAGAGCAAATTTGAACTGAAGAAGATGAGTCTTCCTGATTCCAGGCCCAACACTATCCACTGTGCCTCTTTTCGTCCTAGGGAGGAGAAAGAATCCTCTAATCTCAGCACAAACAGAACTGGTACTAGAGACCCTCTGGGCATTTTTGATTAACCTCAGCCAAATGAGAAAGTATAATTTATGTCCTGACAGCATAATATATGTCTCTAATGCTGTACAAGAGCCAGCCACCCAGGCTAAACTGATGAGTATGACTTATTCACAAACTATCTTCTGATGGCAAAAAGTTGATACTTAAGAACGCACTCCACTATATTAATTAGAGGGGGTTGCAAAAGAGCTGCATGCCTCATGCAAGCCAATTAGGAGAGTTTCCAAAGGGCTAGGTTTTCATTTGCATCTTCTGACCCATTATCTGTCAGATCCCACCTCCATTTTGAAATTGGTCATATGATGCTTCTCAGGGTACTGACTAATTAGGTGACATCTCCATGCTTTCTGGCATGGACTAATGTCAGCTCTCTGGTCTGACTCTTTAACCTGGAAACGTTCAATTAGAAAGGAAGGTACAGGAAATGTGTACCTTCCACAACAATTATGTGGATTAATCCAGGCTTCCAGACTCAGGAACTAGAAGAAAAAAATGATATGCTTCTTATTCTCTCCTAGCCTAAGAAAGAGCAGTTAGGGAACACACTGGATAGAGGGCTAATCCCTTGAGTCAGGAGGACCCATCTTCATGAATTTAAATGCAGCCTCAGACACTAGTTTTGCTATCCTGGGCAAGTCACTTAAGCCTCTTTACCTTACTTTCCTCATCTCTAAAAACAAGCTGGAAAAGAAAATGACAAACTTCAAACTCCATTATTTTTGCCAAGAAAACCCCAAATCGGGTCATGAATAGTGAGACACAAGTGAAAATGATGGAACAACAAGCAGCTTAAGGGATCTTGCAGGTTAATGAACCTCAGGTCTAAGCTCTCACATTCTTGATCAGACTCCAGGCAGGACACTTGATCTGACACTTATTTTTGCTAATTGGGGAGAGGGTGATGGCCAGAGGGGCTCACATGAACAAGAAATATCTTGAAGGGTTTTTAAGGATAAGAAGGAAATGTTAGGATAAATTAAAAGCAATCCATTCCAGAACCCTCAAAACTGTATCCCTTTGGTTTGGAAATATTTTATTATTTCTTTCTTTTACAAAAATAAGTAACAGTACACCATGTACACAGATTACATGAATAACCCAAGTGGCAAAAGGCATACAAAGTCAAAGGAAAACAATGAGATACTTAATTTCTGTATTTATAGTGTGCAGTGGACAAGTTTAAAAGATACGACAAAATACACAAATGTTCTTGTTTGTGTTGGCTATAGAAATCTATAGCCAAACACTTTGTTTCCAAAGGTAAGCAATATAAAACCAGACTCATACAGGTTATTTACTAAGCAACTTACGAAAAGGAGGTACAATTCATTGACTACATAAATATATTGGTATCTCTAGGAAGAATTATATACATAGTGGAAGGGAAGATCAGGGTAAGACTCCATGACTCCAAATAGGTGACGGGGGATTTAGGGAATCGGTTAGTTGGTCGCCCTCAACCTCTTGGTAGAAGAGGTTGGTAGAACCGGGTTAGATGTAATGATGAAAGGGGAATATGGCAGAGGGTTTCTTAGAGAGATGTAAGAAGCTGGTAAAATGCACATGAACATTGTTCTCTCAGTAGGAGGCCCCATTAAAGGCAAACTGAAGACATTTGAACAGGTAGAATGCATGGGCTCCCTCACCCGACTTGGCCTTCCTGCTGTGCCTGGGTCCCAAGACCATGATGGGGATTTCCCTGAACTTTTTTTTCCTGATGTTCATCCTCTTCCCAAAACTTTCAGGGGCAGCTCCGGGGGCATCTGCACAGCTGAAAGCAGTTGCTGGTGAGGCAAGAAACCAGCCGGTCCCAGGGCTGAAGAGAGTGCATCCACAGGGGCAAGAAGTCCCAGGTCTGAAGCTTCTTAGGGAGGATTTGAGGACAGCGGGCTTGGAGGACCCACATCACCAGCACCACAAGCAACACCAATAAGATGGATGCCCCAACACCCACTAGCACAGGCCAACCTGCCAGGGAGAGGCCAAACACTACAAGTGGCAATAGGAAAAAGCAGATAATCAGGTAGAAAATGGCAAACCAACGGTAGGTGGCTGTGATGTTTCCTAGGCCCCTGGCAAGACGAATCGGCAGGCGCATGAATGGCAATGGGTACCACAGAATGACTCCGGATATGTTGAAGAAGAAATGGCACAGGGCAATCTGAAATGAAAAGGATTAGACAAGATGAAAACTCATCTAGCACACACATGTAATCCATGAGGGAGGGGGAAGGGAAACCAGAGGCAAGTGGTTAGGAGAAGGGAAAGCTCAATAGTGTCACAGAAACCATCATCACAAATATTTTCATTGTGGGCTCATAAACTTAAGAGCCAGGAGGGACAGCAGGGGTCATCTACGCCAGTCTGTTCAGTTTTGAAAGAATACAGAGCAGCTGGAGGTGGCTGAATGTCATGTTAGGTGTGACCCAGAGAGCAGTGGGCCTGAAGTCAGGACAACTTGGGTGGGAAGCTTGCCTTGGCCTCACTTTGCTCATCTGTGAAGACACAGCCCTTCATTTACTGGGTTCTTGTGAACAGCAGGTGAGCTCATTATGTAAAGTGCTCTGGAAGCTTTAATGCAGTCTACAAATGAGAGTACTCATCATGGGGTCATGAAAAGAACAATGCACAGGGGAGTCTGAAGACCTAGCTACAATTTAAATCAACAAGCCTCCTATCTGCAGAGCACTATGCTAGGTGCTGGGGACACAGAAAAGAAAAGCTGCTGCCCCCCAGGAAACTTGCATTCTGCTCCTCTGGATTCTGGTTATGCCACTTCCTACCTGCATGACCTTAACCTTCAGCAAAACACTCTTCTTGTCCACAAAAGGATGACTAGAGGATCTCAAACACTGGGCCTTCCAACTCTTAAGTCCTATGAAAATGGGTCTCTTTGCAAATGGCCATGCAGGAAGGAACCAAATGTGATAAAGAGCTTGAGTCCTAGCTTACAAACAAAGCATAGCTGATATTTTAAGCCACTTTTGCTGAGTTCCAAAACACTGATTTCAAAAACAATTTACTTAATTAAAAACATTGCTCCAAATGGAATTAAGTACCAGTGAGTTAAAAACAGTGAAATTAATAAAAAAAAATTATTGCATTCCAGAAGCAGTGAGATTTTTATTGTAATTGTTTTCAAAAGCAGTTTTGGAATTCATTGTTTTACAAAATTAATTTCATTGTCTTACCATGCTTTGAATCAAGCTCTACTCCTCGACCTGCCCCCCCCACCTTTGTCACCTTTGTTACCTTTGTCACAATGCTCAGGCATTGCCTGGCCTGCCTACACACCAGCAGGTGCCATTGGCCTCCCTTGCAAGAAAGAGGAGGGGAGGAGGAGGAGAAGGCAGGTGCCTAGTGGGGCAATATTCACACTGGACAATGTTAAGGGCACCACCATCCTGTGCTTGTCTAGGCTGCAAAGCTCAGCTGGGATCCCTCCCTCTCTTTGCCTTCCAAGGGATCAGTCCCTAAATCCCCCCAGCTCCTCTCTTGCATTCATCACCTCCTTTCCATTCCTGATGGCACCACCAGATCTTCATATTTTGTGACCTGGACTTGTACTATGGTGGAAAATAATGATGCTTTTCCTCTGATTAATGCTACTTTGTGATGTTGGGCAAGTAACTTAATCTCAATTTCCTCATCCATAAATTGAGTGGGAATTGGGTTGGATGATTTCTGAAGCCCTTCCATCTCTAGACCTATGACCCTAGACCTCTTCCAAAAGCATCCTCCTGGCTGGTTTCTCAATTCTGATACATCCTACGCGCACACACATTTTCTAAATCAAATCTCTGATTACATTCTACCCTTCAGTCTAATACCTGTTGCCTTCCCAGTGTTTGAAGGACAACAAGCAAAATCCTTGGTTCAGCTTTCAAGGTCCATCTAGAACTAGATGATGGTCCTCATCTGCCTTTTTCAACATTATCTCCTGCTGCTTAAAGGAGATGTTGCCTATGAAAGCCCTATTATCATCTATTCCAGTGAAACTGGTTCTTCAAAGATGCTTGTTCACATCCCTCCCCATCTCAGAATGCTTTTCTTCCTGCTCTGTTCTCCAAGAGATCCTTAGCATCCTTCAAGGAAGAGGCTTCTCTTCCCACCATGAAACCAACAGTCATCTCTCCCTCCTCTAAAAACAAAACATGGATCTATACCAATCACTTAGCAAGTAACAGAGCTGGGATTCAAACTCAGGTCTTCTGACATCAAAGTCAGAAGTTCTTCCTACCATATCATCTTTTCTGACTGATAGGACAAAAAGGAATCCATACCATTTTTGTGAGGGACAGGGGAGAACATGGGGGATAGGCAGTAACTGCTCACCATCCTAATTTGTTTATTATTAGAGACACAAGCTGGAAATATCTGGCCATTATTTTAAAAGTTCAGCTTCCAAGAACAATAGCTAGGGAAAGTTTTTAGAGCATAGGTCATCATTTCTAAGGTGGGTACTCTCTTATGAAGCATGTGATAAGAAAGAAATCAGCATGTATATTTGAAGGATTTAGTAGTAAGCTGAGAAAATAGAGCTTAATTGAAAGATGTAATGAATCATAACTGTGCATCCTGACCTGGAGTGAACTTTGTAAAGTATTTCCAGGGCTAGCTAATGCAGCCAGGATGGCAGTGGTGGTCGTACCAATGTTGGAGCCCAAGGTTAAAGGGTAAGCTCTCTCAAGGCTGATCACACCGATGCCTAAGGGGAAAAAAGAAGACATTGGATTCCATCCTGGGTGGGAATGACTGAACATGGCAGGACCACATATAAAAATGGAGACATGGGCATGTAAAAATGGAAAGAAGTGGAGGAAAGGAGGACTTACCAACCAGAGGAGTTATTGCAGAGGTGAACACAGAGCTACTCTGCACAATAAAGGTCATCCCAGCTCCAACAAGGATGGCGAGGTAGCCCGCCAGCCAGGCAAAAGGGAAAGGGAAATCTGGGAAACAAAAGAAAAAAGTGCCATTTCTACAACTGTCCTGGTCGATATTTCATGTCCCATGCAACAGATCACTCTAAGGGCAATTCAAAAGCAGTCATTTTACTAAAAATTAATTCCAAAACCTCAAGCAGAAATAGTTCCCAAGGCAATTAAAGGAAGTCAGCCAGGAGTTTCCTGGTGGGGCAAGAGTGGCATCTCAGGAGTTTCCCTGCCAACATCCCCAAAGCTACATTTATTCTCCTCTTTGCTCAAATGAGATAATATTTGTAAAAAGCACTAAGCACGGGGCCTAGCATGTAACAGGCATTATGGAAATGCCCTCAGGTGGGGAAAACTCCCTCTCCCACTGCAGACTGGCAGATTCTCAGTAATGTGTAATCTTAAAATCACCCAGAGCTCTAGGGGCTCTCTATTCTGGTTGGATGATGCACATTCAGAAGAAAAGAGAACCTGGATTCCTGGGATTGCAGCTCTTGTCTCCAGACAGACGGGTCAGGTGTGGACCTCAGGGAACACAATGAGAGCAGAACTACCAAGTATCTTTCCTCACAAGGACTCTGCCCACAGAAAGGCCCAGGGAGAGTGAAATGCCTACCTGTGTTGATGGTCTTCTTAATCACAGCAGCAACTTGTCCCTTGAGCACAGAGTTCAAGACCTTGACAATCAAGATCAAACAAGTGCATAGGACCACCAGGGAGAGGGCTAGAAGGATGAGGCCGATGCCCAGATCTGAGAGCTTGACATCCGCAAATGCATGTTTGCCTGGAGGAAGGAGAGCAGACACTTAGCATCATCTTTCTCTTCCTCCTAGTCACTTAATCCAGATACAGCACCATGCCTTGTATAAAGTGAGCCAAATTAAGCTAAAGTTCATACATTCAAAAACAAATCTCAAAAGATATGTAAGTTAAATCCAAATAACATTTAGCCCCAGGACCTGCTATAGAGTAAACAAATCCCCAACCTTTTCATAAGAAGCCACTTTTGATCCCTAAAAAGCCTTGAAACATGAGTGTGGGAAGGTGTATTGACAGCTAAGTCCCTGTACACCCACCCAGTAAACAGCTGGGAAGAGCACTGGGTTTGAAGTTAGAAGTCCTGGGTTTGAATCCTGATTCTGCCCTTATCTGGTGTCAGGTTTCCTGCTCTGTAAAATGGGAGGGTTGGACTAAATGACCTCAAGGGCTCCTTCCTGCTCCAACATCCTATGATCTTTGCACCAAAGACAGCATTTCCCCCTTTCCAGGAATGGATTAGCTTGAGTTTGTTTGGAAAGTGCTATATAAATATAACCACCAACAACTACCATTTGTATGGTGCTAGAAGGTTTGTAAAGTGCTTTACATATCTATCATTTGATCCTCACAACAACCTTGAGAGTAGTTTCTATTGTCACCACCCTCATTTTACATATACAGCAGACTGAGGCAGCAGGTGAGTGACTTGTTAGGGTGACTCAGAGAGTCTCTGGGGCTAGATTTGGACAAGTTTGCTTGACTCTGGGTCCAGAGCATTAGCCACTGCACCATTATGAGGACATTATTAGAATTGATGTTTGAGCTTCAATTCCTAAATTGCCTCCTGGTAGTAAACTCTAGTTATTTAGGTAGGTAGAGGCAGGTAGTTATTCTCTAAAGCCACTATAGAATGTTGGGTCCAGGGCTCGAGCCACTACACCATTATGAGGCAGACACTGTTGGAATTGATAGAAGCATGTTGAGAATAGGGTTAGAAATTCCTCTTTCCCACAGCAGACTTTGCAGAAGATTTCCTACTCACACTTTTCTATGTTCTCTTCATAAGTTGTGTTCAGGAGGGTCCAGGTCATGTTCCCATCAGTCCAGCACAGACTGGGAGAGGTACAATTTTCTGGTGAGGGAACAGTCACGTTGCTTAAAGTCTAGATGACAAAATACAGAAAAAGACTGTTACTAAGAATGGTATTTTGTGAGATACAATTTGTAGAACTGGAGACATGAATCCCACTCCCTACCTTCCCCCTCTTTTCTCCCTCACCTTCCCATAATGCCTAGAGAAGACCTCCAGCCTTTGGGCTGGGTCTATGGAGCACTGCCTGAGCCTACAGAACATCAGGATTACTTGTGAAGGCCAGATGAGCTGCACTCAGACTGAGCACTGTGACCCCAGAATGGGGACCTGGCCAGTCAATTGCTTTATCCCTACCTTGGAGCAGTCTAATTCTGCCCCATAGTCTGAGGTATAACTAGGGCAGCACAACTAAAGCTTTAGTCTAGGGCACTAAATTCATAGAAAACCAACAGCACTTGCAGCCCCTCAACCCCACAGGAGGCACAGAGAATTCTCAATCCCCAGCCATGTCCTCTGAAACATTTTCTGATACTTACCACATTTCTAAAAGTTTTACACCAGGTCTTTATCAGGCTCTTGTTTTTTGCTGCCTCATTTCCTGTAGCTATTTCATTTATGACTTTTTTATCCAGCTGGGGAAAGCAACAGACATGAGGAAGAGTTAGCCTGTTCTTCAGCTATGATTGGTGAGTAAAAGTTAATTGGTTATTCTCCTAGGGGCTCCTAGGAGAAAGAGAAGAGGAAGCCAGGATGTGTGCAAAAGGGAGACACAGATGGGCCTCATTTCCAGGGCTACACTTAGAAGCCCAGACAAACCCTTTTGCCCTGTTTCATGGGCCCAGTAGACCACCAGCTCCTTGAAGCCAATGAGGGTCTCTCTTTTGTCACTGTATCCCCCAGTGCCTGGCCCATAATAAGGGATCAGTAAATGCTGATTGGCTAGGAGGCATCCCTTGGGAAAGAGCTCCTCTTTGGCCAGATGAATGGCAAAGTATATGCAGCATTAAACTGTTTTTGCTAGAGATGGGTGATCACACTGATCTAAAGGGTAATAAATACAATGCTGTCAAGAACATCCAAAAAAGAGTCATCTGGCACAGAATGGCAGAATGCTCGAGTCTTGTTTTGGCCAGTGTGGTGGTGAAGAATGAATGGATCCCTGCCAGCATGATGCTTGTTCCTTAACTTCACTCAGCCAGGCAATGAAATGAGGGAGTCACGGTGAGGAGGAGAAACATCCAGTAGCACTCCAGCCTGGGGGAGGAGATTTTTAACTCCCTGCCCAGGGAACCAAGTTCACACTGGGGCTATTTCACCTTACATGTAAACCCCAGAGTGAGTTCTGATGCCCACCTGGATGATGAGTTTTGTGAAGGGATCTGTGATGACTTTCAGGAGTTCAGGGGCATTCTCTCCACTCTTGATATGAAAGGATTCCACTATGACATTGGTGAGGTGGTAGAGATAGCCTGTGATCACCTCCACAGGCAGCAGCACCAGCACTGACAACCAGTTAAAAAAATCATGGACAGTAGCTCCTGCAAACGCCCTAAAAAAAGGAGGAAACCCAAAGCATTTAATGTTACAGTATTGTCCTGTCACTCTCATTAAGTTGCTTACTGAGTGCAGAATATGAAAACATGGTGTGAACATCATGAGAAAGACTAGCTTGAATCTGAGGAAGACCTGCTTTCAAGTTTCCTTCTAATCACAGGACCATGAACAAGTCATTTCATTCTTTCAGTGACCCAACCCACTGCTGGAGTTGGCCCGTCTTTATCTACACTGGGGCAGGGGGGTTTCTCCAGGTTTCTACATTGTTAGTTTCCCCACCATATTGCAAAATAAAAAAGAAAGTGAAAAAAAAACTTTGATTTGCACTCAGAATTCAGTCTTTTCTCTGAAGGTGGATAACATTTTTCATCATTGAGTCCTTGAGTCTTGGATCACTGTATTGATCACAGTTGCCAAGTTTTTCAGTTGATCATCATTACAGAATTGCTGCTACTATGCACAATGATCTCCCAGTTCTTCTCAATTCACTTAGTTAGCAGTTAATATGTCTTGCCATCTTTTGTTTTTCTGAAACTAACCCCAGTCTTGTTCTTTCTTATAGCACAATAATGTTCCACTACAACTTGTTCAGCCACTTTCCAATTGATAGGCATCCTCTGAATTTCCAATTCTTTTGACTCCACAAAAAGATTTTCACCTCAAATGTTTTTGTACATATAGGTCCTTTTCCCTTTCTAAAAGAATCTTTTTGGGATACTAATGAGTAGTGCTATTACTGGGTCAAAGAGTATGCAGTTTTATAGCCCTTTGAGCATAGCTCTAAATCTAAACCCCCACAGTTTAGTTAGTGTATCAATTTTCCCTCTTCCCTACAAACATTTGTAATTTTTTATAGGTATGAAGTGGTCCTTAGAGTGGTATGTTTGAATTTGTCTTTCTCTAATCAATAGAGGTTTATAACTTTTTTTTTGCTTTTATAATACTAGAAGAACAAAATGTAAAGAAGAGCGTTGTTTAGTCATTCAGTTGTGTCCAACTCTTCATGATCATAGCAAACCAATATTGTCCATGGGCCTTTCTTCGCAAAGATACTGGAGTGGTTTGCCATTTTCTTCCCCAGTGGAGTAAGGCAAACAGCTGGTTACTAAGTGTCTGAGGTCAAATTTGAACTAAGGTCTTCCTAATGTAGTAAAAGTACCACAAATGAAATCACTATCAACTTAAGATGATTTATGACTCCACTGAATTAATCTGAACTAGGCTGGGTATATATTTATTCTACATTTTCACAAGATCCATTGGAAGTGCCAGAGAAGTATCTGGAGCTGAATAAAGATTCTCATCTTTGGTAAGTGTAGTTACTGCAATGAAGAGGATATGACTAGCACACAAGTGAGATAAAACTTCTTACCTTCGAAATGTATCCCTGTCTCTAGCCTGCATGAGGGCTACCATTGTGTTGGTGACTGACGTCCCAATATTGGCTCCCATGACAATGGGTATTGCTGCCTTTGCAGTCAACACTGTTAAAGGAAAAAGTAAATGAGGAAGCAACATTGTGGGGAAAAAATCTCACACAAGTTAAGGAATCAGCTTTAAAAAAAAAGTTGAGGAGGCTACTGAGTCCAAATATGACCACCAAGAACAGGAATCCTTTCTAAAAGGTCCCCAACTAGTTATTCATCTAGCCTCTGCCTGAAGATCTCCTCTGTAGTGAAGAACAACTCAGTACAGCTCAGTCCAAGTGCCCAGAACTATAACTGGGGCAGGGCAACTGGGCTTTTCCAATAGCAAGAAAACTAGACCACTGGTAGCAATGTTGACGGGGGGGTGGGGGGGTGGGGGGGTGGTCACTGCTCCAATGGTGGCTATGGTATTATGGCTGTCTGAAGATTAGGAGGATGGAAAAGCAGGGAGATGAAAACTCCAAGGAACATTGT
This sequence comes from Gymnobelideus leadbeateri, assembly GCA_011680675.1. Lineage (NCBI taxonomy): Eukaryota > Metazoa > Chordata > Mammalia > Diprotodontia > Petauridae > Gymnobelideus > Gymnobelideus leadbeateri. Next base: position 66,104 of record WOXC01006776.1, read on the forward strand.
GAATAATTACATGATTCTAACATTTGGAAAGAAATTCTTTCAGCGGAACCTGGCTTCCCTAAACAAAATTCAAAATTGCACAGGGGTGTGTGTGTGTGTGTGTGTGTGTGTGTGTGTGTGTGTGTGTGTGTGTGTATACACACATAGTGTGGGACTCACATGAAGATGACACCAGGCTGACAATAACGGATGTGGATGTGCTGGAACTCTGCACCATGACGGTCACCAACACCCCAATCATCAAGCTGGCCAAAGGGTTGTTCAAGACTGAGCCATCACTGAAAATCTGTCCAGCCATTTTTCCTGCAAAGATAATGAAAATTTTTAAATAACAAATATATAGTCATTGTTTGGGACTGCTGGGCCCTAGACCAAAGGCTAGGGACCATTATGTGGGAGTGAGGAGTGAGGAATCACTGACAGGCAACAATGAGGGCTACATTTGCTTAGCACAGTGCTAGAAAACTAGTAAATGAGATATCTAAATGCTTATTTTCCCTTTCCCCATTTGGCTTATTTAAGGTATATCCACTGGTAGGGTGCTTATAAAACTTGAAATCCTTTTCATTTGCATATCTTTTCAACAAAACTGTCAATTTCCTGAAGTTAGAGATGGGTCCCCCATTCCTGCCCCAGAGCTTAGTGATAATAATGGCTATTATTAGTTTTCAGAGTGGAAGCATGAAGGCCAGTCAATTGTCCAGATGGTTGGAGTCAAAAGCATCCCATTAAAGTCAACAATGTGGAAAACATGCTAGGTACATACTAAATGGTATCTCACCCTGCAGAAGAGTAGGGGGAAGGGGGATGAGAGGGGGGATAATGGAGGGGATGGCATTCTGTGGAAAGGGGAGGTTAGAAGTACCCACTTTTTTTTATTAAACAAATGCTTTATTAACTTCTGTTTTACATCATTCATTTCTGCCAGATTTTGAGTTTACAACCACCGCCCCCCCCCACCCCCGTTTTTCCCCTACCCACCATCCCAGAATAGCAGTCCCACAAGATATCGCTTCCTCCAATCTGCTCTCTCCCATATCTTCTCCCATACCCCCTTCGACTTTTCCATTAGAGCAAGGTGAATCTCTGTGCCCCAATGCCTGCACATCTTATCGTCCAATTACAAGCAAAAAGAGTATTAATAATAGTATTTATATATATTTGAAACATTTAATTTTAAGACCTCTAATATCAGATCCATTCCCTTCCTCCCTTGTCACCCATTCCCTCTGGGAAGATAAGTAATTCAGTATATGTTGTACATGTCTAGCTATGCAAAACATTACCATAGTAGATATATTTTACAAGGCTGCTTATAATTCCCTCACACCCATCCCACCCCCCACCCGGTCCATTCCCTACTTGATCCTGTCCCTCTTCTATAGTGGGTACTTCCAACCTCCCCTCCCCCCAAGGATGCCCTCCCATCCATCATCCCTCCTCTCATCCTCCTTCCCCCTATTCTGCTGCAGGTTGAGATATCCCATTTAGTATGTATGTCATTCTCTCCCTGAACCAAATTCAATGAGAATGTGGTTTTGCCTTTTTGCCTTCCTATTCTTCCCCTCCCTTGCAGCCACTTCCCCTTGCTTCTTCTACATGAGATAGTTTACCCTACCCTGTCTCTCCCCATCTCCTCTTGCCACTTTCCTCTCTCACCTCATAATTTCACCCCTTAAGTATCCTCCCTTCCCAACAAATTCAACCTATGCCCTCTATCCATGTATAACTGTAAACATATATACACACATTCACATATGTATTCAAATGACCATACACCCTTCTTCCATTATTTTCATACTGAGAGGGGTTTCATCAGTCAGTTATTGTTTTTCCATGTAGGAATGTAAATAGTTCAACTTTGATAAGTTCCTTTTGATTTCTTTTCCCTGATTACCTTCTCAGGCATCTCTTGCTTCTTGTGTCTGGATGTCAAATTTTCTATTCAACTCTGGTTTTTTCCTCAAGAATGCTTGAAAGTCCTCTATTCCACTGAATGACCATATTTTCCCCTGAAACAAAATACTCAGTTTTGCTGGGTAGGTGACCCTTGGGTTCATTCCCAGTTCTTTTGCCCTCTGGAATATCATATTCCATGCCCTTCAATCCCTCAGTGTAGAAGCTGCCAGGTCCTGGGCTATTCTGATTGTGTTTCCACAATATTGAAATTGTCTCTTCCTGGCTGCTTGTAGTATTTTCTCCTTGATCTGGGGATTCTGGAACCTGGCTATAGTATTCCTGGGAGTTTTCTTTATGGGATCTTTTTCAGGAGGTGATCTGTGGATTCTTTCAACCTCTATTTTGCCCTCTGGATCTAAAACATCAGGGCAATTTTCCTTGAGAATTTCTTGAAGGGTGATTTCTAGGTTCCTTCTTTGATCATGGCTTTCAGGTAGTCCAATAATTTTTAAATTGTCTCTCCTGGATCTATTTTCCAGGTCAGTGGTTTTTCCCATGAGATATTTCACATTGCCTTCTAATCTTTCATTTGTTTGGATCTGCTTAACAGCATCTTGATTTCTCATAAAGTCATTAGCTTCCATTTGCTCCAGTCTAACTCTGAAGGAATGAATCTCCTCAGTGAACTTTTGAGATTCTTTTTCCATCTGGCAAATTCGACTTTTTAAGGCATTCTTCTCCTCATTGCCCTTTTGGGCCTCCTTTGCCATTTGAGTTAGTCTATTTTTTAAGGTGTTGTTTTCCTCAGTCAGGCTGTTGACCCTCATTTCATACTTTTCCTGCATCCTTCTCATTTCTCTTTCCAATTTTTTCTCCACTTCTCTTATTTGATTTTTAAAGTCCTTCTTAAGGTCCTCTATGGCCTGCAACCCGCTCATATTTTCCTTTGGGGCTTCTGAGGCAGGATTTCTGACCTCACAGTCCTCCTCCTGTTCCCTGCTTAGATCCTCTTTGCCCCCAAAATAAGAGTCTAATGTTGCATTTTTCTGTTTAATTTGTTTCCTTTGCCTTGGCATGTTGCCACTTAATTACTTGACTTTTGGGCTTGTTGCCACAGTATGACTCTGCCACCAGACAGGAGCTTTAGTCCCGAATGTGTGTGGGGACAACTTCCATTTCTGGCAAGCTGGATATCCACTCCACGACCTCCCCCCCAGACCACAATCCAGATCCAGCGAGGTTAAAGCAAGAGCAATTACCCCCCAAGACTGATCGCTGGATCTCCCTACAGTTCGCAGGCCAGGAGCTGGAGCTGCCACTGAAAACTACAAAATGGAGTGTCTTCTCAGCGGCTTCTAGCCCCCAGGGGAGGGAGCCGACGAGTTCCCCAAATACTGGTCCCAAAGTCCATAGGGCACTAACCTCTCACTTTGTCTTAGACATATCTGTGTTGATACTTCTGGAATCGCCACAGCAGCTGGTGTTCTGGGGTCCCTCCTGCTGGCTGCTGGCCAGGCCGCCTTGGGCTCAGCTCTCGGCGTGCTGTGCACTGCACTGCCAGTTCCCAGAGCACTACGCTGGTCCTTCCTGCAAGGCTGCTGGGCTGTCCTCAGCAGGAGGTTAGCTTCTCTGTGTTGTTCTGTGGGTGCTGGGGCTCTAGAAGTTGTTCAGAGTCCCCTTTTACATAGTGTGGAGGTAATCTGGGGGGAGATTACCTTGGACCCACTGTTTCTACTCCGCCATCTTGGCTCCGCCCCTGGAAGTGCCCACTTTCTAAGAGGGACAGGATCAAAGTATGGAATGGACCAGGTAGGAGGTGGGATGGATGGGAGGGAAATATAAGCAGTCTTTTACAATATAGCTACTATGGTAATGTTTTGCATGTACAACACATACTGAATTGCTTATCTTCCCAGAGGGAGTGGGTGACAAGGGGGGAAGGGAATGGATCTGAAATTCGAAGTTTTAAAATTAAATGTTTCAAATATATATAAATAGTATTATTAATAATATTTTGCATGTAATTGAGACATAAGATGTGCAGGCATTGGGACATAGAGATTCACCTTGCCCTAATGGCAAAGTCGAAGGGGGTATGGGAGAAGATATGGGAGAGAGCAGATTGGATGAGGGGATATCTTGTGGGACTGCTATTCTGGGGTGGTGGGTAGGGAAAAAATTGTAATGCAAAATCTGTCTGAAATGAATGATTTAAAAAAAAAAACATGCTAGGCCTGGCTAGATATTACTTACACACACACACACACACACACACACACACACACACACACACACACACAATGTTTGCAGTCAAACATTCAAGCACATATTTTGAGACAGAAGAATTTGTGAAGAGAATAGAGAATTGTGGGATGAAGAAACCCAGAACAGGCCTCTTTGGACAAAATGACCAAATTCTTTCCTTTCTTCCCTTTCTTGGTGCAAATCTGACTTGTTTCACTTTTCCCACAGACATCACTCCTGCTACCAACATAGCACATCCCATACATATATGCATCTTGCATAGATTCTAGTCTCTGAAACTAAAGGTTATGACAGCAAGAGGGATGAAAAGGATTTCTCTCACCACAAAATTTCTTGATCACGTCTTTTCATAAAGATTTTGGAAACCTAATCCCTTAACTATGCCACTTCCAAAAGATGAGAATCTAAGAAAGGTGGGGGGCGGCTAGGTGGTGCAGTGAGTAGAGCGTTGGCCCTGGAGTCAGAAGGACCAAATAAAAACCTAGCAGTGTGACCTTGGGCAAGTTACTTAACCCCAATTGCCCTCCAAAAAGCAAAAAAAAAAAAAAAGGTGGGCTGAGAATGGAGAAGAGAGAAGGAGGAAAAGTATGAATCAGGAAGTGTCCATGTCAACATATATCTGGAGTAGATAAAAAAGTGAGCCACCTCAGTCAGAACAGTTAAAGAGAAGGGAGAGTACTTGGGTTGAGATTGCATTTTGATTGATGAATTGAACCAAAACCAATTCAAAAGAAAAAAAAAACCCACCCACAAACCTTTGACCCTTTCAGATGTTACTTTTCATACCTCCAACCAGCTGGAAAGCACTGCTGAGAATGTCCAAGGAGCAGACAAAGAAGTACAGAAATCCCAGGAGGAGAATGACTTTTCCAAACCCTTGGAAGATAGCAATTATCTTCCCTTTGATGTCTCTCTCTGCAAAAACAAAGGGGAAGTGAACAAGCATTTATTAAACACCTACTATGTGCAGCCCTTAAGCACTTTTACAGATATTATCTTATTTATTGCATGTTTGTAGGTATAGCATGCCCACATACATGTGCACACACAGAGAAGATCTAACGTTTTGTGCAGAAGCCTCTTGTCTCTTTCTAGCCAGGAGAAGGCAGGCTGGGGCCGTCAGCTTTGGTGATGCATTAGAAAGTGCATTTTAATAAACATGCCATTTACTTGAAGTGGTTCCCAATCTTGCCCATCTTTAAAAAAAAAAAAGCCACATTTGTGTAGAAGCTTTTTGGCACCAAAGACATTGTGGTCTGGAGGGAGGCAGGGGAAGCCATAAGCAAATCAAGGCTGCATTCTTAGTTGAACCACTAGCTTGCTAAGTGGTGCATATAATAGCAGCCAGGTCCATGCAGAAGGGTCCTGAGATAATGACCAGCCAAAGCACTTAGTGCTCTTCAGAAGGACATTAGGGATTACTCTTGAGTACTGAATGGCTTTACAATGAAAATCAGTTTTGCTTTTGAAAAGAATCTTTTGGCCCCCAAATATTACTCATGTTGTGGCCAGCCCTAAGAGAATTAGCCCTTAGTTGTTAAATCTATCCCATTCCCCTCCCCAGAGCCCAGCAATGGTTCCTGTCTCATTTTCCCAAGTTCAAATAAGGTCTCGAATTGTTACTGGTTGTATGACTGTAGGCAAGTCACTTGACCCCTATTTGTCTCAGTTCCTTCTCAGTAGTATCTGTAAAATAGGGGCATACTATAAAAGGAAACAGCAAACCATTCTAGTATCTTTGCCAAGAAAACTCCAAAGAAGGACTGAACAACAAAAATGGAGACAGCATTACCTGACCACTTGATTCCTGAGTCCCTAAGGTTAGGCAGGTCCCATGGGTCTTCAAGCGCTATCTCTTCAAACACCTCCACACCAGAGTAAGATGGCAGTTCTATATCGATTCCAGGAGAATGGGCATTATCTACCAAAGGGGGGAAAAAAAGCAAAACTGTCAGGGATAGGGCCTATTTCTCCTGAGGAGGAATGGAAGATGGCAGGGTTATGTTACTTCAAGACTAAAAGGAAAACAGTACTTACTGCTGGGGGTGCCTTTATCTTCACCAGACAGAGTAGATTGTTGAGTGGTAGCCTCCTTGAGAAGCTTCATAGGGTCAGAGTAAGAGTTTCCCAAGTGAGGCTGAGGTGCCATGGTCTGTGAATAATGAAATTTAAAACTTAAAATGTGCTGGAATATACATCAACGGGGAGCCCAGAAAGATTAAGTACACAACAATAGCACCAACAAAACAAAAAACAAACTCAATAGTTGTAAAGCACATTAAAAAAAAATTCTTCCAAGTCCGACATAATGAGGTTATTTTTTAAACTTTACTTTCGAAACCCCATGCCCAGCTTGTTATCAAGTCATGTCCCTTCTGCCTGGAATCTCTTTTTCTCTCCCCCTGCCCCATTTTCATAACTAAATTACTAAGCCTGATCTTGGTCATTGTCCTACTGGATTCCTCGAATCTATTCCTCATTTGCCTCCAAATTGCAGATATTTCTTTCAGCTATCCAGACTCTGTCTTAGTCACCAGCTTAATAAAGGTCAACTTTCTCTTCAGTAAAGGATCCTCCTTTAATGGTTCTCTATCTCTTTTCAAGATTAACCTCTAATTCAAATTTATCAATTACTTTCATCTTCTTTAATTCCTAGGTTCCCTCTCCCTACCCAACATTGGAATGCTTTCTCTCCCAATCATAGGAGAGCTGCCTAGGAAACCTGCCCAAAACCCAACAAGGCCTGGCCAGGCAGCAAACATGCCAAGTGAACCTGCCCAAGCCTGCTATCTGAAGCCCATAGTCATCCCCTCCCCCCCCCCCCCCCATTCTGTCCAGTTCTCGAAATAGATTTGGGAACTTTCCAGTTGTGTAACAAAATGATCCCTAGACAACAATTGTTAAGCAACACTATCTTTTGGCTTCTATATTTTCTCTGCTTGCTCCCCTTGGTGACATTTATGTTGTGGCTTTTGTTTATATAAACCCCTAGATGTATATTCTCTGGGCTACCTGATTTGGGTATATGACCCCTGGCAGTCCCCAGGGTTAATTATGCTCCCCAATTCTCCTTAAACACCCTCAAACTAAATAATGTTCATCTATGAAAAACACTTTCCAGTCTCTTAAGAGTCCTGGTACTGACACATCATGCCATACAAAAATGGGTTGGAAAACACATGCTTTTTCCTGTCAGAAAATGGAAAGTGGACATTTGGAGAGATTTCACTTTCCTTCCCACTTGGTTATCTGCTTAGTGAGAAAAAGCATTTAACTTCCTTCATCCTTCTTTCCCCTGAAAATAAGGTCAGGGTAAGTCTAGTTTTGCAAGAAATTTCATCTTATGGCCTTTTTCACTCATAAAGTTGGTCAGTGGTTTAACTGGGGCAATTGGCAAAAAGAGCTGAAACTCAAGGTCATTTTCCTCTTTTGGTATTCTAAGATACTTTTCAAAGGTTCAGAAGGAAAAGCCCACTGGAATTTATTTCAGCAACATTGTAGCATTTGCTTGAAGTAGCTCCAGAGAAACCCCGATCTGCCTAGGCAGGAATCCCAAGCATGGCTAAGTAAGTTGAGTTTTAGGCAGGCTTCAGTACCCATGGGGCCTGGCCATTTAATACTCATGAGGCCAGAAGCCAGAAGAGCAGGACAACCTACCTAGCAAACATTTGCTTGAGTTGTTTGGGCCACTCCCTCCTCCCTTTTCTGGCCTTCTCCACCCCCAGAGTCAAAGAAGCTCCTGTGGATGAGAGAGCCAGGGGATAAAGTAGGACACCTGACAGCTTCAGAACAAAAGGTAAGTGAAGGATGTTGGCATCTAACCAATCAACACCCTTTTCCAGGCAGACATACAGAGACCCATTTACCCTATCTAAAAGACTTTTGCAGAATCCAACCACTCTGGGAGCTCCAGTTACTGCATTTATCCTCTGCTTGGCCCAGGCAAAACCAGAAGATGTAAAACTAGAATAAACTCCCAGTTATCTAGGGGTTGCTGAGCTAGTCTCAGGGTGGCCCAGACTGCTTAGGATTGCCATTGAACAGCAAGAGGATGAGTATAAGGGATACAGGAATGAGGGAATCTCTCAAGCTCTACAAGAGTGCTTCAAAGGCAATTGTCTTCCCTTCAGGAAGAGCTAAGGGTTCAAAGATGGAGCCATGAGGTGTGACTGGGATGAGAGAGGGGGAAGTGTTGTGGTGTTAGTGGTACAAGTTACTATGGTCAACTAGAAAACCAGGGACCTTTCTTGTAAACTCTCTCGGGATTCTTTAGTTCTTGATACTTAGTGTTTTGTATCTCTAGAAGCTGAGGTATTTAGTAGGTGGGTCTTTGGCAAATGAAGGCTGATTTATTGATTCAGAGGCCAGCAAATTGCCTACACTGGGGGCCTGGGTGTGGAATAATCTGAACTGCACTCTTTGGCACAGTCCAAAAGTGTCAGGAGAATAGGGTAACACTGCTCAGTATTTCCAATGCTGTGAGATCTACCCTTTAATAAATCCTGATTCTCCTGAAGTGTGCCCCTCCCCCAGGATTTCTCACACTCTCTCTCCTGAGCTTCCCAAGGGACAGACCTGCCTTCATTTCTAAAATGGTCAATCCTGAGTCAGGTAGGGAGTAACTCCCACTTTTCCTTAACCCACTCTCTTTAGGCCACTCTAACTTGCAACTTCTCCCACTGGCAGTGAACAGAGAGGACAAGAAAGAAAGGAAAGAGGAAGCAGTGTTGGTACAATGCAAAGAACATATAACTTCTGGACATAGGAGACCCTAATTCAAATCCTACCACTGCCATTGTTCACCAGTGAGATTGAGGCAAATCAGGTTTGTCAGCTGTAAAATGAGGGGATCAGACCTGAACTCTGAGGGCTTTTCCAGCTCTATGTCAGAACTGGTTTGCAGTTCCAGAGAAAAGGTCTTCCAGGAAAGGAGATGAACAAGGCTAAGTTTCATGATGATTTGAATTCTAAGTATTCTTGTTGTTCTCCTGCTGAAAATCATTTTGTACAACTGTTAAAAGATCTAGGCATTGGCTCCAACCCTTACTGGCTAGCCACATGGCCCTAGGTAAGTCCCTTTACTTCTGAGTCAGATTTCACATTTGTAAAAGAAGGAGATGAATCTTAACCCTACCTAGGTCATTAGGAAAGGCAGACAGACCAATAACTGTTAACATGTATAGCATTTTACACATATAGGTTGATATAGGTTCTTTTAATTATTATTATAAAATAGAGAAAGGATAGGTCTCCCATTCTACCCCATAGCAGATCCAAGAGTAGGGCTCCATCACTTGTTTGATCAACCTTGATGGAAATGCTCTATCCAGGAGAAAAAGCAACATGTGACCACCAAACAAAGAGAGCCAAGCTACAGAAAGGGAAGCTTATGATAGCACAGGCAAAGAGGAAAGATGGGGATGAAACAGAAAAACCACCAAGACTTTTCACTGAATCACAAGTACAATAGATTTTTTTTCTGCCTTCTTTCCTAAAATGTAGTTCAAAGGTTTCTAATTTCATCTGATTTTGTTGATGTTTTTATTTCTACTTAGCATGGCAGGAGAAAACCACATGGTGCCCAGTTTATTCTAAATCTCAGCAATCTACCAGGGGTTCAGAGCTATAGACCTTCTTTCTTCATTAAACTGAATGCAGTAATGTTGGCTTTTTTACAGCAATAACAGACTCAGACTAATACAATCAAGCCCATATACAATGGAGAATGAGAACAAAGGAAAATTCAAATATTTGAGATTCTCAAGCAAGGTGGCAGAACACACCTTACTCACTCTAAGTACTAAGTTAACATTTTATCAAAGGGGCAGTTGGCAATCTATAGATTTAAAACAATAGTATGGTGTTCCTGGCCACCTCAGCTTTCCTAAAGAAACCTAACACAGAACTATAGGGAAGCAGGGAAGAGAGATGAAATGCTGGAGGGCATTAGGCAATTAAAAATACCCAGCTAACCCAAGACACTACCAACTAGATCAACCTGCCAAATATCAGGGAGCAGAAATGATTTTTTTTTCATTTAAATGGGAGATGGAAAGCAAGAAATTAAAGCCTGAACTTCAAAATCCCTCTGGCCATCCTTGCTATCAACACTGCCTTAAAATTTTGGGTTACTTTCTCTGTTTTGGCATAAATTAGCCCACTTTCCTCACCTCCTGAAATTAGGAAAAACTCCCAGAAAAAGATGCTACACTCACTCTTCTGACATAAGTTGATTAACATTTAAAATATATATATTCCCCTAGAAAAACTGCCTCTCCACAAGCCTAACAACTTGGCCCACATCATTGTCCTGTATAGCTATGTAACCCTCCACTCTTCTACTCAGAGAAAACCCTCCTTTCAGGAGTAACAGGCAGTCCAGCCTCCCTTCCCCACAACCACTTACAGGTTCCTTTTCCAGCAGGTAACACTTTGAAATCCTTTTAGGCACTATGGTGTGGGCACAGTCTGTCTAATGGAGAGCAGAGAGAGCCATCATTTGGGTCTCAGGGTCCCTACTTTTTCAATCTCAAAACAATGATTAATAAAAAGTTAAAATCTGACTATTAAAAAAGCAGGCAGCTAGCCGGCTGTGTGTGGATTGCATGCTGGGCCTGGAGTCAGGAAGAATCATCTTCCAGAGCTCAAATCTAGCTCAGACATTTACTAGCTGTGTGTTCCTGGGTAAGTCACTCAATCCTGTTCACCTTAGTTTCCTCCTCAGTAAAACGAATTGGAAAAGGAAATGGTACCCCATTGCAGTGTTTTTGCCATGACAGCCACAAATAGGGTTATAGAAGATTCGAATGTGACTGAAAAGGACTCCGATTTAAAAAAAAAATTGGCATTTTTAAAAACCTCCTTCAGTGCTCCTCAGAAATGCTATAAGGATGCCCAGTACATCCTCTGCCCTCAGTACCTTCCCAAAAGATAGCGCTTTCTGAAGAAAAATAGAAACAAACTTGGGAAAGATTTTGCAATCAACTAAAGAAAAACCTGTATCCTACTTTCAGAAGTTTCCCTTACTGATCAGTGCTTTCCTTTTTCCTGATTCTACCAGGTATTCCAGAGCCCGGGTATACCTAGAGGAAGGAACTGTGCTCCAGGAAGGAACGAACGCTCCAGCAACTCCTGCTGCCGGTACCGGCCCAGGGCAGCTTACCTGGCGTCCGCGAAGCGACCGCCGTCCACGCGTCCCGGGAAGGCCCAAGTGTGCGCGGTGATTCCGGGCCAAGAGTCCCAGGCAGGGTTGGGCTGGGCAGCTGGGTGAAAATTGCTAACCAGCTCTCTCGTTCTCAGTTCTCGGCCAGCCTGTGCACTTATTCCATCCGCAAGCCGGACCAGAGGAACCCTGAGTCTGAGCCTAGGCCACCGACAGTTCTGGAAGCTTCCGAGGCCACCCAGAGTCTAAGAAAAGACGGAATGATAGTGCGGTTCCCAGCCTCGCCTGGGGGTCTGCATTTATAGGGCAGTTTGAAAAAGAAAGGGTGGGAACTGTTGGGATTAGAAAGGATGGCTACTTAGCAATCTTGGGACCAATCCCACCAAAAGGAAAGCTAAGAATGCTTACCTAATCAAGATCAGGTACTTACCCCTGTGATAACTCCTTATTAAGCATTACAATTAATATTCAACAAATTCTCCCAAGCGGGCGTTTTCCCTAAATTTCTGGGGTTTTTCTGCCTATGGGCAGACTAGAGAGGAGCAGATCTCAAGACATTATAGATAAAACTTTGATTTATAGTGAGGACGTCCATCTGGTGCCACTTAGTACCTTTTTAACTCAAGGCAAATCCCGTCACTTCTCAGCGTCCTGGACGATTAAGAGGTGTCAAGCATTGGCGGAGGAAGTCCTTCACCTTGAACTTCCTTTACAGAAGAGAGAGTAAATCCATTTAAAAAAGAGCCCACCAAAACAAAAAGTACTGACTAGGAAGAGAAATGAAACCAAAAACAAATCCTGGACATTCACTGGATGAACTGAAACATTAAGACACACATATATAGGACCTGTGAAGAAAGAATCCCTTGATTCAAAACCAACTCGACTATTTATTACCTGTTGGGCACTCCATTTACCCTTCCCAGGTTTCAGATTCCTCATAAAAATCAGCAGTTGGACTAAAAGACCTCAACGGTCCTTTTGAACTCTACAACTTGATACCTTTCTCATTTCTATGTGTCTAGCTCCATAGGAACTAACTTCCTTGGCACCACCTTTCCATCTCAGAGCTCCTGTTGGTCTTAGCTGTAACTTCCAGGTCAATTCCTATATTACTTTAGGTCACAAGTCTGGCAAGACCAAACTGCCCCGGTCAGTAGAGGATCCCCTTCCCATCAGGGAATCACAGAACCAACCTGTTCTCTCCCAATCCTGGGTGGAATCTCCAGGCATGAGAGTGGACCACAGAACACCCTCATTGGATCCAATATTAACCCACTGTTTTTTCCCATTGGCAATTGGAAATGTAGACCAACATTCAAATGGACAGTGACAATATTGGCTTAGTTAGTGAAGAGAATCCGTCTGGTAAATTGTAGATCTTGGTATGAGATTGAGGAGAGAATTTTATTGATTCTGGTTATTTTTATTGTTCTACTAGAAGACCTGGAATAAAATAAATAAAAGACTAGGAATAACCTAGTGCTTATACTTAAAACTTCAACAACAACAACAGAGAGAAATTGAGGGGGTAGAAATGTGAGTATATGAGCCAAAGTATGAACTAAATTCACTAATTCACACCCATTCATTAAAACACTATGTGCTAAGCACTGGGGACACAAAAGACAAAAGTGAAACAATCTCTGCCTCTATCTTTTCAAGTGGGACATCAATCCCCCTCCCCTTTTTCAATTAATCAACCACCATTTTTTAAGCACTATGTGCTTGAGCATATAGTTAAAGACTATCTATGTGCTACTCTCTACTTATATAATCCTTAACGTCCTTCAAAGCCCTGCTCAAAAACAGCCTTCTACTAGAAGCTTTTTCTGAACCCTCCCTGTGTCCCCACATTGTGTGGTATCATTCTCTCTCTCTCTCTCTCTCTCTCTCTCTCTCTCTCTCTCTCTCTCTCTCTCTCTCTCTCTTTCTCTCTCCCCCTCCCTCTCCTATCTCTGTCTCTCTCCCCTGTATCTCTGTCTCTCTCTCCTGTCTCTCTCTCTTGTCTCTCTGTCTCTCTCCTGCATCTCTTTCTCTGTCTTTCTGTCTCTCTCTCCTGTCTCTCTCTCTCTTGTCTCTCTGTCTCTCTCCTGCATCTCTTTCTCTGTCTGTCTCTCCTTCTCTCCTTGAGGAATGAATATATCCACATATGTACAAATAGTATCAGTAGGACCATCTAGGTGGTGTAGTAGATATAGTGCTAGGTTTGGTGTCAGGAAGGCTTTAATCTTCCTGAGTTCTAATCTAGCCTCAGATACTTACTAGCTCTGTGGTCCAGAATGCTTCAATTCCTCTAATGAACTAGAGAAGGAAACGGCAAACCTTTTCTTTACCAAATGGAAAAATCAATCTTTACCAAGAAATCCCCAAAGGGGGTGATAAAGAGTGGACCTGACTGAACAAACAATTTATTAGCAGAGTAAAACCGGAAAAAAAAAACAACAAAGAAACACAAACTTTGGGGCTCCACGTGGAGCAGTAGAATGAACACTGGATCTAAAATTCAAGGAATTTGGTTCAATTCCCGTATCTAATACTAACTTTCTCTGGGACATTGATGAACAATAAGAGCTAACATTTATAAAGCACCCACTGTGTGCCAGGCACTGTGCTAAGTACTTTACAGTCATAATCTAGTTTGATCCTTACAACACCCCTGGGAGGTGGGTGCTATTATCTTTATTTTACAGATGAGGAAACTGAGATTAAGAGACTTGCCCAGGTTCACACAACTAAAAAGTGTCTTAGGTGGGATCTGAATCTCTAAAGTCACTAAGAACTCTCCTTCAATCAATGACACTGTGACAATGTCTGCACCCATGAAATACCCCTTTCATGCCTACAGAGAGTCCCATGGCTGCTTTCACTCTATTGATTTGCTTGCGTCCTTCAGGGACACCTCCCTTCACCTCAGCCTCTGACATACTGACATACATTCACTAAATGTCATTTGACAGCTATTTAGAAAGGATCATTTGTAAGTAACTCCAGAGGGACTTTCCCTGAAAATAGTGTCTCATAATAGGGGTAGGGATTGTGATTTTTTGGGTATGGGGAACTCCCAGTGAAGAACTTTCTTTCTACCCATCCAGGTTGGCACCTTCTCTGAAACTCCAGGTCTTAGAGATTTACCTGGATCACCAAGTGACACAGACAGCATGGGTGTGAAGTAGCTCTTGAGCCCAGGGTTTCCTGGCCCCAAGAGCAACTCACTGGCCTTTATGCCACCAATAGGTAGACAACAATTAGGTTGAGAAATGGATAGAGTGCTAGACATGGATTCAGGAATTCATGGGTTCAAATCCTGTCTCAGATCCTTAGCTGTATGACCCTAGGTAAGTCACTTAACCTATCTCAGCCTCAGTTTCCTCATTTGTGAAGTGGGAATAACAACAGCAAGTCTCTCATGCCTTATAATAAATTCTGGAAAACAGGATCATGTTGCCAGTTGTACTAGATCTGCCAATGACTATGAAATGTCTGTCTTCTCTAAGCACTTCATCTCTTTCTGCACCAAGTAGTAGGTGTGCTTCATAAATGTGGAACTGAATTTCCCTCAAAGCACTTCCTATGTATTATCTCATTTGACCCTCATAACAACCCAGTGAGGTAAATATCACACTATAATTATCCCTGTTTTATGGATAAGGAAACTGAGACCTAGAGAGATTAATAATAATATTAATAGTTTCAATTTATGTAGCCCTGTAAGATTTGCCAAGCACTTTGCAGACATATGTGGTCTCGTTTAATTCTCAGTGACCCCAGGTGGTAGTTATTCTTATTATTCCCACTTTACAAATGAGGAAACTGAGGCTGAGATAAGTTAAGTTACTTACTCAGGGTGATACAGCTAAGTAATTGTCTGAGACAGGAGTTGAACTCAAGAATTCCCGAATCCAAGTCTAGTACTCTATCTACAAACCTTGTGTGCAGACCTCTGTTCTGCTCCAGGTATTTCTCCTGGAGTTATTGGGCAGCAAACACCATGCTGACCCTTCCTTCTGAAGCCACACTGGCTCTCAGGTAGATGACTAACTTCTGCATGAAAGATCAGACAAGAATCTTTCTGGCAATCACTAAGAGAGGAGCGTCCCCTCCTCCCATGATTATCACAAGACAAACTATTTCCCTTTATAGAGATGGACAATGGAAGATCATTGAAGTCCTGGGGAATAATTTCCTCTTTCAATATAACCCAGAAGATTTTAGTCAGCTTTTGTATGAGCAGTGGAACCCCTGCATTGTAAATCTCAGCTAGAATAGAATCAGCACTAGATGCTTTGCCATATAGGAAGGTCCTTGCATTGCTCAAAAGGTCTAAGTTTATCAAAATCAGTCATCAAACATTGTGGCTATTGTTGTGTACAATGTTCTCCTGGTTCTTCCCACTTCACTCAACATCAGTTCAAATAAATCTTTCCAGGTTTTTCTGAAGTCCACCTGTTCATCATTTCTTATAGCACAATAGTATTCCATTACATTCATATACCACAACTTGTTCAACCGTTCCCCAATTAATGGACACCCCCTCAGTTTCCAATTCTTTGCTACCACAAAAAGAACTGCTATAAATATTTTTGTACGTGTGGGTCCTTTTCCCATTTTTATGATCTCTTTGGGATAATGCCCTAGAAGGGGCATTGCTGGGTCAAAGAATATGCCCTTTGGGAAAAGTTCCAAATTGCTCTCCAGAATGGTTGGATCAGATCATAGCTCCACCAACAATGAATTAGAGTTCCAACTTTCCTACATCTTCTCCAACATTTATCATTTTCCTCTTTTGTCATATTAGCCAATCTGATAGATGTGCTGTGGTACCTCAGAGTTGTTTTGATTTACATCTCTCTAATCGATAGGGATTTAGATAATTTTTTCTTATGACTATAGATAGCTTTAATTTCTTCCTCTGAAAACTGCCTTACATATCCTTTGACCATTTATCAATTGGAGAATGACTTGTATTCTTGTAAATTTGACTCAATTTTCTCTATATTTTAGAAAGGAGGCCTTTATTAGAGACATTAGTTGCAAAATTCTTTCCCAGTTTTCTGCTTCCTTCCTAATCTTTGTTGCATTGGCTTTGTGCAAAAACTCTTCAATTCTATGTAATCAAAATTATTCATTTTCCATTTCAAAATGTTCTCTATTTCTTGTTGGGTCATAAATTCCTCCATTCTCCATAAATCCAACAGATAAACTATTCCTTGCTCCCCTGATTTGTTTATAGTATCAGCTTTTATGCCTAGATCATATATCCATTTGGATTTTATTTTGGTATATGGTGTCAGACAGTGGTCTATGCCCAGTTTCTGCCATACTATTTTCCAGTTTTCCTAGCAGTTTTTTGTCAAATATTGAGTTCTTAGCCCTGAAGTTGGGGTCTTTGGGTTTGTCAAACAGATTGCTATAATCCTTGACTACTGTGTCTTGTGTACCTAATCTATTGCACTCATGAATCCCTCTATTTCTTAGCCAGTAGTTTGGATGATTGCTGTTATACTTTACTTTTTTATTATCTTTTTTTTTCTTTTTGGAGGGTAATTGGGGTTGAGTAACTTGCCCAAGGTTACACAGCTAGGTTTTTGTTTGTGTGTGCATTGTGTCTGAGGTCAGATCCGAACTCAGGTCCTTCTGACTCCAGGGCCAATGCTCTACTCACTGCGCCACCTAGCCGCCCCTATACTCTACTTTTAATGGACTTAAATGCTGCCTTCTTAGAAAAGAAGGAGCTATCCTGCTAGTAGGTCCTATGGAGTTTTCATTTTTTGCTTGGCAGCTTTTGAATTTCTCCATCCTTTTCATCAAACCAATCTTGATATTTGCAAATTTTCTGGCCCAGATGAGTAAATGCAGTACTACACACCAAATCTCTGAAAGCTGCCCACTCCTCTCCTGCTCCACTGTTGTCAATCATGCATTGGTTCAGCTTTCCCTCCAAGTTAACAACAAACTGTTGTTCATGTGCTGAGAAGAGCTCTAATACATTGACATTAAGTCTTCTTGTAGTCATTTTGCCTTGGTGCCACTGCTTTTGTTGAATGCAAATGTTGAGCATAGAGAGGATAAGTCTATGATTGGTCTAGCACTCTGCACATATCATCTTCATCACTTCCACTTCCTGTCTGTCTGGTCTCCATACAATGGCAAACTATTACATGCTTAGAGGTTGCAGGTTTTTTTGTTTTGTTGTGTTTGCTTTTTGGAAGGCAATTGGGGTTAAGTGACTTGCCCAAAGTCACGTGGTTAGTAAGTGTTAACTGTCTGAGGCTGAATTTGAACTCAGGTCCTGCCAATTCCAGGGCCAGTGCTCTATTTACTGTGCCACCTAGCCTCCCTAATGAAGTTTTATTGCATGTAGCTAAATGAAAGACAACATTGGTGATGAGGTCATGAGATGCACAAGTCTTCAGGTGTGACTATTGCTGTTGTTTCCAACTTAATTCTTCCAAAGTACTAAGTTTATCAAAATCAGTCATCAAACACTGTGGCTATTGCTGTGTGCAGTGTTCTCCTGGTTCTTCTCACTTCACTCAGCATCAGTTCATATAAATCTTTCCAGGTTTTTCTGAAGTCCACCTGTTCATCATTTCTTATAGCACACTTGTATTCCATTACATTCATATACCACAACTTGTTTAGTCATTCCCCAATTGATGGGCATCTGTCATGTCTGATAGTCTGTGTACTTATAATAGCATTCATCACCCAGAATTATCAGCTCATCCTCTTTCAACACATTGATGATCAGGGTTTCTAGATCTCCACAAAATTTTTCTTTAACCACATCAGGATTTGTCATAATGGGAGCACACACACTGATGGTGGTGGCATGGTGCTTTTCTGCAAGTGGAAATCACATTGTTATGAGTTTGTCATTCAGTATTGTTTTGGGGAGGCATGCAAATTTGTTGCCTAGAATAGCTTTGATTGTGAAACTTATGCCAATTTCATGGTGTTCCCCATTACTGCAGCCACTCTAGAAAACTGTGTATCCAGCTCCAACTTTGGTAAGCTGCCCTTCATTTGCCAGTCTTGTTTCATGGGAAAACTTCATTTCCCAAGTTCTTTGGCATCAAGAGCTGTTAGTTTTTTTTCAGGTCTACTGGATCTCATGTTGTCCAGAAATGTGCACAGGTTCCACCTACCAGTGGTGAGCGGAATCATCTTGACAAAAGTTTTTGCACATTTTTTGTTTGTGTGTTTGTGTAAGTGGGATTCCCACTTACAGCTATAAGTAGGCCAAGGTTAGTTTAGGTGGAGCAGACAATTTTTAGGGCACCTTTTCTAGGCCCTTCCACGTGCCATGAAGTGAGCAGTGCAGTCCTTTAAAAAGGTTGCTCAGACACCCAGGAGGCTGCTGAATAGCACTGCTGGTTCAGTCCAGTGAGAAAATGACCCTATAGCCTGGGCCAGCTGTGTGCCAGGCTGTGTCTACAGCTCCCAGTGTATCTGTGAGTACTGCTTTATCATTTGTCTGTTGAGGTAGGTAAAAATAATAAAATAATATAGATGGTGACTTTTGACTTGTGCAAAAATTGCATTTAAGTGAGGCAGAGTGGTGCAAAGTGACTGGCCTCAGTCTCTCTTCCAGAGTCAGCAAAGGAAAGGCAGAAGTCAAGATGACTGGCAGAGGCTTGGGATGCAGTGGATAACCTTGGTGTCTTCAAGGTCTAACCAAGCTGTAAACATTACACAGCACCTGCCCTGGCTGCCTTCATGAACTTTGGAACAAATTGTTCTCATCTTCCCATTGCACTGAGGGAAGTTGTCACATGCTTGGGGTAGACACAGGCTTGAGATCCCTCAGTTACCCTCAATCTGGCTTAACTCATCTGCTCAAATGGCTTACTGGGGTGTGGTGACTGCATGCTGAAGCTTGTTAGAGCCACAGGTGAGAGCTGGGTGAATCAGATGGACACCAAAGGTAGAATTTATTGTTGTTGTTCAGTTGTTTCCAACTCTTCATGACTCCATTTGGGGTTTTCTTGGCAAAGATATTAGAGTAGCTTGCCATTTCCTTCTTCAGCTTATTTTACAGATGAAGAAACTGAGACAGAGTTAAGTGACTTGTTCAAGGACATAAAACTAGTAAGTGCCTGAAGCCAGAGCTCTAGCCACTGGGCCACCTATCTGCTGCTGAAAAGATGGAAAATGACCTGAAAAGGGATCAGCAGCGCTCACACGAGAGATGCTAGTCTTCCCCCAATATCCATACACCCCATAGGTATTTGTAGACACACATAACCTCCTGTACTTGATGCTAAGTTCCTTATGGATAAGGACCCTTTTATGTACTGTAAAATACCTAGCAGAGTGCTTTGTACCCAGTAATTATGATAAATGACTAATTGAGTGATTGAACTTATCACTAGCCTGGAAGGTCGGTATATATCACAAGAGTCTAAAGTTATAAAAAGCAGCATCAAATAAATAGTAAATAATAGTAAATAATCCCTGGATCTTATAATTGCTTGTTACTAGTCACAATAAACCAACGACATGAAGAAGTAAAAAAAAGCCAAGATATTAGATCTCCTACCATTATTTTTCCCCTTGCACATATATTCACACACATACATACACACACACACACACACACACAGAATAAATTCAATGTAAATGGTTTTCTACATAACTTTCTTTGAATTTCTTTCTGCCTTGAAATTCGATCTAATACTTCTTCACAGTAATTCACAAGTTTCATTCTTTCCCAGACCCACTTAGCAAGCTTAAGGTCTTTTTTAAGGCAAAGTGCCATATTTCTTATAGATCTTGGTCTCCATTTCCCAGAGTCTCTGCTAAATGAGGCTGCTTCTCTGCTCACTTCTCTGTTCCGGTACCAAAGTTGGGCCACTTATCTTCACTTTCAGAAAGGGCAGAGACTCTTAGGTGGAGATGTACAGGATTTTTCTAGCTCTTCTCCCTTTTCTAGGCACAGAGGGGTTCCTATCTCCCAGGCAGCATGGGGCAGGTCAGAGAAAGAAAAGAAAAGTCTTCTAGGCAGTAAGTGGCAGTTCAGAGAAAGGCTGTCCTTTTCCTGTATAACTAGATAAAACATTTATTAAGCTCTTACCATGTTTCAGGCTCTGTGCTAAGCATTGCAGGATACAAATACAAATAAAAAAGATAGTCTCTATCTTCAAAAAGCTTACATTCCAATTGGAGGATACAACACATAAAAGGGAAGTAGGGGGAAAGGGTGGTAAGGCTGAGCATGGTGACAGTGTGCAGATGTCTAGGAACTGACATGGAAGCCCAGTCCAGGCAAAGTAAGGTCAAGCTCTCTGATCAGAACCCAGAAATGCCGAGGCAGAGTCCGAATGGGAGGGAGAAGATGATGATGGTCCAAGTACAAGCAATGTGGATTGAAGATGATTAAGCTTTGAAATCTTTTCTTAAATACTTTCACTAGAGAAAACAGCTGGTTTTTTTCCCCTTAGTTCTTAGTTCTAGGTCAATGGTGATTAGCAAAATCTTCATTTCTATTAACTGATGCACAACTGGTCAATGTACATTTGTCCAATAGTCACAAAACAGTTTTGGGGGCAAGATTTTCCCAGTCATCATTCCAAAGTACTCTTGTCAGTCATATGCAAATTAGGTTTGGGGAAACACATTGCTATAACCATCTTTACCTAGGAAAATGTCTTTTCTCCATGGGTGGCTTTCTTAGTGTTTCTACAATGTGTAGACTTCATATTTGTTTTTGGTTTTGCTGCCCTTTCAATTAGCAAAATTGTCAAAATAGGAAAGGAAAACAGGCCAAGAGAGATGATATGACAGGCTTAATTTCATATACCTAGTGTCAGAACCAGTACTTAGGCCCAGGTTTATTGACTTTGAATTATACTTCTACCTTCACTAATGTCTCCTTCCTCTATCTTCAGTGCCACAAAATTTAGCAAACAATTATACACCCTCTATTTTTTATATTGTTTTAAAATTAATGTCTTTGCCTCATTGATATGTCCATGAGACATGAGGGCAAAGACAAGGTCATATGCTATATATGCCAATTGATTGATCAAGTGCTATTTCTTCTTCCAAAGGTTACATTTTCTTTTTAGTCCCACTCCCCTGACAATATAAGATGAGAAAAATGGAAATAAGATGCATAGACTTGAATGTATGCCAAAGGTCCCTAAGAATTAGAAGAATTTGACAGCATTTCATTATTTGGGATAATATCTTTCTGTGAACCCAGAGTCTAGAGTAAGAAACCATGTGTTATCTTAAGCTTAATTAGAGAATCTTGTCAAAATGCAGCTTCCCATTGACACCTTTTAAAAAAATGTTTCAAATAAAAATCCTTATTTTTAGCTGAACATTAACCAGACCTAAGAATAAACAGTTGTTCTCTGAAATAAGATCAAAGAATAGGGGTGAAAACCTGGGGTGTGGAAAGAGCATTGAGTTAGATGTTGGGAAGTCCAGTTTCTAATTCTCTGCCATTAACTCCTTGTGGGACCCTGGGTTACATATATATCATATATACATATTTATGTGCATGTTATATTCACTGTGGAATGTTAGAACTGCAAAGGAATTTAGAGTCTATGCCCATTTTATAGATTAGGAGACAAGTCTAAAGAGAAAAGTGATTTATCCAAGGCAGAGCTCTAATACAGAATTTTTGCACCAGGTAGAGGTAGGGAAGTGGGAGGTAGGGAGAGAGAATACTATACTATGGTGTGGAGACAGAAATTCCTGGAACATTAAGTGCAAGGATACCACTGGAGGCAGAGCACACTCCAGCCCACCATCCTGCAGCATTCTATTTTGACTAACGATCCTTGCTAAGGAGATGCAAAGCTCTGTTGTTTCTCTGGTGCTGAAGGATTGCAAGTGCTATTATAGCCCTCTACATTCAGTGCCCCAGGGCAAAGTCACCCTGCTCAAATTGCTTTCTGCTCCAAGACCACATAGCAATTAAGAGCTTATTCTCTTTCCATATACTCACCCACTCTGGCAGGACTGGAAAGGACTATCAAATGAACTCTTCAAGTATAACCATCTTATAAATGGGACCCAATAAAATGGAGTGACTTTTTCAAGCTTGTGCAACTATTTAGTTTAATACATTGCCCCAATACCGATGCTTTGCTGTAAGTTTCCAAAAAATAATTTACTACACATGAGATTTGATGTTAATTGTCCTATCACTGATGTTAATGATGGACTGGGTGCCTGTAAGGATTCCCCTTCTTCTTCTTTTTTTTTGCCTTTTGGAGGGCAATTGGGGGGTTAAGTAACTTGTTCAAGGTTACACAGCTACGTTTTTGTTTTTTGTTTTTTTTTCATTTGTGTGTGTTAAGTGTCTGAGGCCGGATCCGAACTCAGGTACTTCTGACTCCAGGGCCAGTGCTCTACTCACTGCGCCACCTAGCCGCCCCTGCTTGTAAGGATTAAAGGTAGGGAGATGTTCTGCTCATCTTAAAAAGGCTTTGGAATCCCAAAGCTCACCACTATTTTTGTACCAATATGGGCAAAGGCTAATGGAATTGATCTTCCTTGGGCATATAGTTCTTTTCCAGCTCTTCTCCCTTTTCTGGGCACAGAAGAGTTCCCACCTCCCAGGCAGCATGGAGCAGGTCAGAGAAGGGTAAAGAAGCTCTTCTAAACAGCAAGTGACAATTTGGAGAAAGGTAGTCCTTTTCCTATACAGTGAGATAAAACAAAATTTCCCCTTTGGTTTTAAGATATTAAAGCTTAAAACTGCACTAAGACCTTTGGGCATTCTGTATATAGTGAGTAATGATATGGTACAGTGGAAACAATAATATCTTACATTTATATATCATTTTATTGCTATTTTTATTATAAATAGCAACTCATAGAAAGGAGCCAAGATGGCAGAGTATATACAACAACCCAGCCAACTTCTCCCAACATTCTCCTCCAAATAACTAAAATAATACCTTGGATCAAATTTTGGAGTGGCACAGCCAACAAAAAGTCACCACATGACATTTTTCCAGTCTAAGATAACTTTGGAGGGCAGCAGGAGAGGTCTATGAAACCACGTGGAAGGCTAAACTATAGCAAAACAGAGGCAGCACTAGTGGTGGGACTTGATAGCAGCAGCAGTGTCAGGAGCTCTCTGTCCAGAGACACTGAGTTTTTTAATGATGGCAAAGAATTGGACATTGAGGGGCTATACATCAATTGGGGAATGGCTGAAAAAGTTGTAATATATGATTGTGATGGAATACTATTGTGCTATAGGAAATGACAAGTAGGATGCTCTCAGAAAAACCTGAAAATATTTACATGAACTGATGCAAAGTGAAGTGAGCAGAACCAGGAGAACATTATACACAATAATGACAATATTATATAATGATCAACTGTGAATGACTTAGTCATCATCAGCAATACAATTATCTATAACAATTCCAAAGAACTTATGATGAGAAATGCTATCCATCTCTTATCCATCTCCAGAGAAAGAACTGATGGTGTCTGAATGGAGATCAAAGCATGCTTTTTCTTGGGGTTTTTTTAGGTCATGTTTTACAACATTATGAAAGTGGAAATATGTTTTGCATGATTGCACATGTATAACCTATATCAAATTGCTTGCTTTCTCAATGAGGGGGTGAAAGAAGGGAGGGACAAAGAGAATTTGGAACACAATTTTTAAAAAAATGAACGTTTAAAATTGTTTTTATATGTAACTGGGGGAAAATATTAAATCAAATTTTTTACAAAGAAAGCATAAGGGGTGGCTAGGTGGCACAGTGAATAGAGAATTGCCCTGGAGTCAGGAGGACCTGAGTTCAAATCTGGCCTCAGACACTTAACACTTACTAGCCATGTGACCTTAGGCAAGTCACTTAACTCCAACTGCTCTTCCTTCCCCTCTCCCCCCCACCAAAAAAAAGAAAGCATAAGAAGCAGAATAGGTAAAATGGAAAAGAAAGTACAAAAAAATCACTAAAGAACCCCTCCTTAATAAACAGAATTGACCAAATGGAAAAACAGGTATAAAAGCTCACTAAAGAAAAATAAATACTTAAAAATTAAATTGGACAAATGGAATGTAATGACTCCAAGACATCAAAAAATAGTAAAACAAAGTTAAAAGAATGAAAAAGGGATGGCTAGGTGGTACAGTGAGTAGAGCACCAGCCGTGGAGTCAGTAGGACCTGAGTTCTAATTTGGCCTCAGAAGCTTAACATTTACTAGCCATGTGACCTTGGGCAAGTCACTTAACCCCCAATTTCCCTGCCTTCCCCCCTCCAAAAAAAAAAAGAATGAAAAAAGTAGAAGAAAATATGAAATATCTCATTGGAAAAACAACTGAACAGAGTACATGCCCTGAAGTCGAGGATCTGACTTCAAATCCAGCCCCTGACACTTGATACTTATTATCTCTGTGACCCTGGGAAGTCACTCAACCCTGATTGCCTAAGAAAGAAAGGAAAGAAGGAAGGAAGGAAGGAAGAAAGGGAGGAAGGAAGGGACAGAGGGAGGGAGGGAGGGAGAGAGGGAGGAAGAAAGGAAGGAAGGAAGGAAGGAAGGAAGGAAGGAAGGAAGGAAGGAAGGAAGGAAGGGGAAAAAGAAAAACAATTGATACAGAAAATAGATCAAGGAGAGAGAATTTAAGGGTTACTGGACATGGAAAGCCATGACCAAAAAGACATCCTATACATCAAATTGCAAGAAATTATAAAGGAAAACTGTCCCAGTGTCTTGGATTCAAAAGGGTAGAATAGATAGTGAAAAAATCCATGAATCACCCACTGAAAGAGATCACAATATGAAAACCCCCAGGCATATTATAGCCAAATTCCAGGACTCCCAGATCAAGGAGAAAATATTGAGAACAGTAAGAAATAAAAAAAAAATTAAATATCGTGGAGCCACAGTCAGGATAAAGCAAGATTTAGCAACTTCCACATTAAAGGAATGGAGGCCTTAGAATATAATATTTTGGAAAGCAAAGGAACTAGTATTGCAACCAAGAATAACCTACACAGCAAACATGAGTATAATCTTTCAAGGGAAAAACTAGATGTTTAATGAAATAGAGGACTTTCAAGCATTCCTGATGAAAAAACCAAAACTGAATACAAACTTTGACATTTAAATATGACTCAAGGAAAGCATAAAAAGTTAAACATGAAAAAGAAAGCATAAAGGATTTAATAAAATTAAATTGTTCATATTGCTACATGGGAAGATGATACATGTATAAATATTTTGTTATTTCTTTTTGGAGGGGGTAATGCAGGGCAATTGGAGTTAAGTGACTTGCCCAAGGTCACAGAGCTAGTAAGAGTTTGAGGCCAGATTTGAACTCAGGTCCTCCTGACTTCAGCGCCAGTACTCTACTCACTGTACCACCTAGCCGCCCCTTATAGGTAACTCTTAAGAATTTATTATGGCAGAAATAGTGTACATAGAGGGTATGGGTGTGATTTTATTATGTTAGAATGAGCTAAGAAAAACTGAAAGGGTGTGAAAAAAGGAATGTATGAGAAGATGGGAGAACGGAGAGGTAGAATGGGAAAATTTCTGCATAAATGAGGTGAGTGAGGAAGAGCTTTTACAGTGAAGAGGGATATGGGGGTAAGATAGGAAATGCTTGAACGTCACTCTTATCAGCATTGGTTCAAAGAGGTAAAAAATCATAATATATGTGTATATATGTATATATATATATAAATACACACACTCAGATGGTTATAGAACTCTATCTTTTCTAACAGAAAAGTAGGAGGGGAAAGGGATAAGAGAAAGTAGGAGTGATAAAAGAGAGGGCAGATTAAGGGAGACAGTGATCAGAAACAAAACAGACTTTTTAGGAAGGACATGGGGGAAGAGAGAGACAGAGAGACAGAGACAGAGAGACAGAGAGAGACAGAGACAGACAGAGAAAGAAAGAGAGAGAGAGAGAGAGAGAGAGAGAATAGAATGGAGGGAAATACACAGTAATTATAACTATGAAGGCAAATAGGATGAACTTGCCCATAAAATGAACATAGATCTCAGAATGGATTAGAAACTAGAATTCAACAACATGCTAGTTATGAGAAACACATTTATAAAAAAAATTTACACTTTAGTAATGTTATAAAGAAGTATTAGAACCAATGGAAGGAACCTCAAGAAAGAAGAAACAACAACAAAGCAAATAGTAAGCTTCAATCTGCCTTCAGACTCCATAGTCCTTTCTCTGAATGTGGACAGCATTTTCCCTAATGAGTCTTTTGGAGTTGTCTTAGATCCTTGCATTTCTGAGAAAATCCAAGTATATGAAAGTTAGCTATTGCACAATGTGGATATTACTGTGTACAATGTTCTCCTGGTTCTGCTCACTTCATTCAGCATCAGTTCATATAAATCTTTCCAGGTTTTTCTGAAGTCAACCTGTTCATCATTTCTTATATAGCACAATAGTATGCCATTACATTCATATACCCCAACTTGTTCAACCATTCTCCAGTTGATGGGCATCCCCTCAGTTACCAGTTCTTGGCCACCACAAAAAAAATCCAATGTGGGTCCTTTTCCCATTTTTATGATCTCTTTGGGATACCCTAGAAGTGGTATTGCTAGGTCAAAGGGTATGCACATTTTTGTAGCCCTTTGGGCATAGTTCCAAATTGCTCTCCAGAACAGTTGGATTAGCTCACAGCTCCACCAACAATGAATTCGTATTCCAACATCTCCAACATTTATCATTTTCCTGTTTTGTCATGTTAGCCAATCTGATAGCTGTGACGTGGTGCCTCAGAGTTGCTTTGATTTGCATCTCTCTAATCAATAGTGATTTAAAGCATTTTTTTTTTATTTGGCTATAGATAACTTTTATTTCTTTCTCTACCTTTTCAGGTTTTTCTGAAGTCCACCTACTCATCATTTCTTACAGCACAATAATATTCCATTATATTCACATACCACAACTCGTTCAGCCACTCCCCAATTGATGGACACCCCCATAATTTCCAATTCTTTGCCATCAGAAAAAGAGCTGATATAAATACTTTTGAGCATGTGGGTCCCTTTCTCACTTTTACATTCTCTTTGGGATACAGATCTAGCACTGGTATTTCTGGATCAATGGGTATGCACAGTTTTGTAGCCTTTTGTTGCATAGTTCCAAGTTGCTCTCCAACTCCACCAACAATACATTAGTGTTTCAATTTTCCTACGTTTTATCCATCATTTATCATTTTCCTGTTTTGTCATGTTAGCCAATCTCATAGGTGTGGTGTGGTACTTCAGAGCTGTTTTGATTTGCATTTCTCCAATCAATAGCAATTTAGAGCATGTTTTAATATGACTGTAGATAGCTTTAATTTCTTCATCTGAAAACTGCCTGTTCATATTCCTTGACCATTTATCAACTGGGGTTCAAATTTTTTTTGAAGCAATTGGGTTTAAGTGACTTATCCTGGGTCACACAACTAATAACTGTCTGAGACCAGATTTGAATTCAGATTCTTATGATTCCAGGTCTGGTGCTCTATCCACTATACCACCTATTGGCAACAAGATGAGTTGTTATTTCAAAGATTTCTGGTGAATATGTAGGGTAAGATCAAAAACCCCAAAATGAATTCTTTAGAACATACTTTTTCCTTGTCATCTATTTTGTATTCTAGTTATTTGGGAATGTGCTACATCCCCATAATTCTTGGATCAAGGAGTAGAGATTGGGGTCTCTAGAGAATGCTGACACACTCATGCAAGCTATGGTCTGAGCAAAACACCACAGATAAACTCTCCATGGAGGCTGTCAATAATACAGACACATGGGATTGGCTAATGGTACCTTTGACAATTAGCTGATTATGAGTTTTGACTTTTGAGGAATTTGAACTCTAGGTCAATAATCAGATCATTCCTCACAGTCACCTTTGTATCTCACCTGTGTCTTCCCCCTCTGCCCAACTAGGATTATAGGAATCATCTCTCTGACCCTCTCAGTATTTGGCTTTTATTCCACGTGACTCTGGACCTGTTAGGTTGGTGTCAAAAACCCATTGCTCCCCTGCTTCCTCCCAGGTATATTAAAATAATCAGATTTTCTAATCTTTTCAAGGCAGTCCTTCAAAAACCTCCCTAACTTCTTCATGTTCTAAGCTCTAAACATTCCCTTCCCTTCCTTGAAAGTTTCCCTTTGTCCACTGTTCTGTAAGTCTAAGGGCTCTCACTATTTTGATGTCTTCCTTGAAACTACAAATTCCTCAGGGGCAAATATTTGCCTAGTTAACTTTTGAAAAGTATCATCTTGTCCCTGCTGGTACCATAACTACTGGTTGCCTGAAAACTTGGTTCTGAAGCCCCAAGCCACCACTGAGGATACAAAATGCTTAAAGGAAAATACACTTAAAAGTATAACAAGCCAAGGTGGCTCCTGATAGAGATGGCTCCTTTCACAGTCATTGTTCAGATAGTCTGGAATCTAAGGTCTTGTATCCAGGACAAGCTGAGAAAATGGTGGATTCTGGTAGGAGTAGCCATGCTTGCCAATCCAACATTCTCACATCGCCAGGCCTATCTCTTTGGCTTTCACAACCTACAGTCAGTTCTCTAGGTCTTTTGGGCTCCACTCTCCAAAGCCCTATTCTTCCTCACACCATCTCCTAAAGCTAAAGTCTCTCAGCTTCCCTCATATGGCTGAGTATTGCTAACTCCAGCTGATTACTCTAAGTGCCCCATCTCACTAAACCTCTGGGAGGAGAGAGCCTTAGATACATAGCACTTGCCAGAGTTGGTATTTCCATAGCATTTTAAAGGCCTGGGAAGCCCTTTCTCATTTCTTTCTTAAGATACACCTCAAGGTAGGAGCAGCTAGGTGGCACAGTGAATAGAGCACCAGCTCTGGAGTCAGGAGGACCTGAGCTCAAATCCGGACTCAGACGCTTAACACACACACACACACACACACACACACACACACACACACACACACACCGTGTGACCTTGGACAAGTCACTTAATTCCAATTGCTTCCAAAAAGCAAAAAAAAAAAAAAAAGATAAACCTAAAGGGTAGGTACTAGGTGTGTTATTTCCTTTCTCCAAGTTCAGCACTCTTTCTACTACCCCACAGTTGAGCAGTCATGGAGGAAAGGTGCTACCCAAAGGGAGGAGGAAGAATCTTCTAATGTCAGCACAAACAGGCTGCCACCAGAGAAACCTTGAGTCTCTTTGATTAACTCCAGCCAAATGAGAGGGCATAATTTATGTCCTGACAGCATAATGTATGCTCCCCATGCTGTACAAGAACCAGCCACCCAAGCTAGACTGGCAAGTGTGACTTATTCACAAACTTATTCTCTGATGGCAAAGTTGATACTTAATAACATACTCCTCTGTTTTAATTAGTGTGGACTACAGAAGAACAGGATAATGAGGAGAGTTTCCAAAGAGCTGTGTTTTCATTTGCATCCCAACCCCTGGTAGCCTCTGGCCCATCATCTGTCAGATTCCACTTCCATTTTGAAATCAGTCACATGATGCTTATCAGGGTACTGACTAATTAAATGGCATGTCTATGCTTTTTGGCTTGGGCTGATGAAAGCTCTCTGACCTAACTCCTTAACCTGGAAATATTTAATTAGAAAGAAAAGTACAAGAATGGGTACCTTCTAACAGTAATTATGTAGATTAATTTTGGGCTTCCAGATCCAGGAACTGGAATAAAAAAAATGAAGCATCTCATAGGATGGATCTTAACTCTACACTAAGATTCTTGACCAGACTCTGGACAGGACACCTGATCTCACACTTACTTTTGCTAATTGGGGAGGGGGTGATGATGGCTACAGGGGTTCACATGAAAAAGAAGCATCCTGAAGAATTTTTAAGAATAAGAAGATAATGTTAGAGTAAATTAAAGTAACCCATTCTAGAACCTTCAAAAACGTAGCCCCTTTTGGTTTGAATAGCTTTTATTATTTCTTTCTTTCCAAAAATATGAAAATCACATCATGTACACAGATCACATGAATGATCCAAGTGGAAAAAAGCATGTAAAGTGCAAATGGGCCTACTGAGGTGCTTAACATATGTATTTACACTGTGGCATGAACAAGCTTAAAAGAGATATTGAAAAATAGACAATTTTTCCCCTTATGTTGGCTTTGTCTTTGTATATATTTCATAGATAAACACTTTCTTGTTTCCAAAGCAAGCAATATAAAACCAGAATCATACAGGTTATTTTCTATATAACATGAAAAAGCTGTACAATTCAGTGACTATACATATAGACTATATTGTCTAGGAAGAGATATATACATAGTGGAAGGTCATGGGAAGGCTCCATATGACCCCAAATATGGTGATATGGATTAGGGAAATGGGCTAGTTTTTCCTTCTTCCTCATTTTATTTTCCCCTTTCCTACATACTCTGTGGAGCTGGGAAATTCTTAGCAGGGCCTAGTAAAGTGGGATGAGGTGGGAGTATTGGAGGGAAGAAATGTATGTGACTGGTAGAAAGACAAGTGAAGATGTTCTCTCTTAGAAGAAGGGCCCATGGAAGGCAGAGAGGGCATCTGAGCTGCTAGAATGTATAGGCTCCCTCACCCCACCCAAGTGCACATACATATACATCAAAGGGGCTTTGGGACCAAGGATGACTGATCAATTCAACCTTTGGGATTACCCTCTGGGAATGTTGACTCTGGCTCAAGCCTTTTCAGTCACATGCTCACCAATTAGCCCCTTTTAAGAAGCAGGAATTTAAGGGCCAAAGAGGACAGGAAACTGAAATGGAAAAAGCTCATTTCTGGCAAATGAAAGAAAATTTGGAAAGAGGTTCCAGATTAGTCTTTAACAAGTTACCTTAAAGTTGAAGGTTGACAAGGTGCTTTATGTCCAGCAAGACTATCATCCTTTGAGGATGCAGAAAAAACTAGGTAGTCTGTCTGAGGAGGGTCATGCTTTTGAAATCCATATTTTGCTTAGGGCATGGCCACCTGCCACTTTACCTACTCTCAACAGGGTCTGGCAGGTTTTCCTTTCTGTGAAAAGTTCAGAGATGCAATGATCCAGAAAGCAGAAGGGCTCAGGGCTTCAGACTCCTTCAAGTACCATCCCAACCCATTAAAAGGCTAGGAGGCTGGTCCACTGGCTAATCCTTCTGGATCAGACAAGACATAATGCTCAAGGCACCTTGGGCCTCATGGAAGGTCCAAGGTGGGAAGGACCTCTGAAGATGGCCCTCTGATCCTGCAGTCAGCTCAGTTCATTCTGTTCCCCCTCCATCTGAGGGCAAAACAAACTTCATGACATGACTCACAGACCATTAACTGGGGTTGGCAGAAAAAGAAATATTAGACTACAAAATATCAAAGCCAAATTTCCACAACCAGGGTTCAAGAGGCTGGCAGTCACCTAAGATGGTTAGAGGAACGGATCTTTCCTAAACATAGTTTGTCATAACCTGCCCAACCTCCTCATGACATCTGAGGTACTTAGACTCTCTGAGGGGGGCCAGTTCTTAGCACTGACCTTTGTGAATCTGGCTTTCTGGAGTATTCCAAACTTAAAATGACCCATGACTGAAGTCTGAGCTGCTGCTTGGAAAGAAGCTGCTGAAACTAGCAACCAAGTGCTCACTGGCCTGGAAACATTACCACCTTAATATCCCTCCAACAATAAGAGCTCCACAAGTACATATGAAATCTTTTTTGCTTCTTAATTAAATTACTACCCTTCTGAAACACCTTTTGGAGGTTGTAGTAATTGCCTGGCTCTGAGCAGGTTATAGACTGCCCAGGAGAAGCTGTGGAGACTGTAAGGGGGGAGATCAGGAAAGAGGGGCATGAGCATATGCAGTAATGCTACCTCACTAGAATTTGTCTTTGGTATTGGGCATCATGGCCGTCAGCTTGTAGAGGTAGCCCAAACCTACCTAACCAACCAGAGAAGCTGCCCCAGCCCATGCTGCTGACCTCCTTGGCATGGAAAGGGTGTCCACATGGTTTGCTATAGATAAAACCCAGTCCTTAACCTTCCCCTTCTCCATGTGGCAGGGAATGGATGGACATGTGGCTTAATAAGACTGGGCTGAGGTTGACATCTTCTCTACCCAGGCCTGCCCTGACTCCAAGCTTTGTGGGGCCAGGGAAGTACTGATTTCCTTTTTATAATCAGGTCTTTCCTGGGAAGAGGCAAGTGC
Source organism: Gymnobelideus leadbeateri (assembly GCA_011680675.1). NCBI lineage: Eukaryota > Metazoa > Chordata > Mammalia > Diprotodontia > Petauridae > Gymnobelideus > Gymnobelideus leadbeateri. The sequence continues at coordinate 98,579 of WOXC01006776.1, forward strand.
CTTAGTGACCAAACTGATACTTATTTTAAAACCAAAGATTAACTATGTATATTTGAGCAATGGAATTTCCTTGAGCTTTTTCCTTCTGAAAATTGTTTAAGGCTTTAAACCAAGTCCTGTTGGTCAGCAGCTCTAGTGCTTCTGGAGAGAATGTAAATAATTGACCTAGTCAGGATTCACCTTACAAAATCCCTATGGTACTTGTCCCAGGCCCTTCGGTGAGCCAGAAATCATGTGACTGAGAATTGTGGCCCCTGTAAGGAGGGTGCTTTGATTACTGTTTCTTCCAATGCTGAGTCTGCCCTACCTGCCAATGCTTTGGGTTATGGGATGGAGGGTAGGAATAGCAAATGTCTGTGACTCCATTTTTCCAGTGGTAGCTCCCATGCTTCAAGGGAGGAAGGGCATGGAGAACAAGATATAATCCATCTTTTCTCTTCCTCTCCAAATGCCATCCTACTATAAAGCCGTGCTGCTTGAGAAAGTCTTTATGTCTTGGACCTCCTGCTGGGCCTCCTTAGTTATGACTGCTGTATTCTCATACACCTCAGAAACCTTGATGGGGATTTCCTTGGCATTCTCCTCATCTTCAAACAGATCACAGCACTTACTGCAGCGGCAGCACCGGGGACATCCACACAGCAGGCAGCACGTCCGGCAGCAGAGGCGGCAGCAGACACGACAGCACCAGCAGCATGGCAGCTGACAGCAACTGCCTGTGATCAGAGACACCAGCCCATCCCAGGGCTGAAGAGAGCGCATCCACAGGGGCAAAAAGTCCCAGGTCTGAAGCTTCTTAGGGAGGATTTGAGGACAGCGGGCTTGGAGGACCCGCATCACCAGCACCACAAGCAACACCAATAGGATGGGTGCCCCCACACCCACCAGCACAGGCCAACCTGCCAGGGAGAGGCCAAATACAGCCAGTGGAGTCAAGAAGAAGCAGACAACCAGGTAGAAGATAGCGAACCAACGGTAGGTAGCTGTGATGTTTCCTAGGCCCTTGGCTAAGCGTATCGGCAGTCTTGTGAATGGGATTGGGTACCATAGAAGGATCCCAGAGATGTTGAAGAAGAAATGGCACAGGGCAATCTGAAAACAAAATGATAAAGTGAAAAGTCATCTAGCACACCACACAGGGAGAGCGAAGGGAAATTAGGAGGCAAGTGGTTAGGAGAAGGGAAAGCTCAATAGTGTCACAGAAACCATCATCACAAATATTTTCATTGTGGGCTCATAAACTTAAGAGCCAGGAGGGACAGCAGGGGTCATCTACGCCAGTCTGTTCAGTTTTGAAAGAATACAGAGCAGCTGGAGGTGGCTGAATGTCATGTTAGGTGTGACCCAGAGAGCACTGGGCCTGAAGTCAGGACAACTTGGGTGGGAAGCTTGCCTTGGCCTCACTTTGCTCATCTGTGAAGACACAGCCCTTCATCCACTGGGTTCTTGTGAACAGCGGGTGAGCTCATTATGTAAAGTGCCCTGGAAGCTTTAATGCAGTCTACAAATGAAAGTACTCATCATGGGGTCATGAAAAGAACAATGCACAGGGGAGTCTGAAGACCTAGCTACAATTTAAATCAACAAGCCTCCTATCTGCAGAGCACTATGCTAGGTGCTGGGGACACAGAAAAGAAAAGCTGCTGCCCCCAGGAAACCTGCATTCTGCTCCTCTGGATTCTGGTTATGCCACTTCCTACCTGCATGACCTTAACCTTCAGCAAAACACTCTTCTTGTCCACAAAAGGATGACTAGATGATCTCAAACACTGGGCCTTCCAACTCTTAAGTCCTATGAAAATGGGTCTCTTTGCAAATGGCCATGCAGGAAGGAACCAAATGCGATAAAGAGCTTGAGTCCTAGCTTACAAACAAAGCATAGCTGATATTTTAAGCCACTTTTGCTGAGTTCCAAAACACTGATTTCAAAAACAATTTACTTAATTAAAAACATTGCTCCAAATGGAATTAAGTACCAGTGAGTTAAAACCAGTGAAAAATTAATAAAAAAAAATTATTGCATTCCAGAAGCAGTGAGACTTTTATTGTAATTGTTTTCAAAAGCAGTTTTGGAATTCATTGTTTTACAAAATTAATTTCATTGTCTTACCATGCTTTGAATCAAGCTCTACTCCTCGACCTGCCCCCCCCACCTTTGTCACCTTTGTTACCTTTGTCACAATGCTCAGACATTGCCTGGCCTGCCTACACACCAGCAGGTGCCATTGGCCTCCCTTGCCAGAAAGAGGAGGGGAGGAGGAGGAGAAGGCAGGTGCCTAGTGGGGCAATATTCACACTGGACAATGTTAAGGGCACCACCATCCTGTGCTTGTCTAGACTGCAAAGCTCAGCTGGGATCCCTCCCTCTCTCTTGCCTTCCAAGGGATCAGTCCCTAACTCCCCCCAGCTCCTCTCTTGCATTCATCACCTCCTTTCCATTCCTGATGGCACCACCAGATCTTCATATTTTGTGACCTGGACTTGTACTATGGTGGAAAATAATGATGCTTTTCCTCTGATTAATGCTACTTTGTGATGTTGGGCAAGTAACTTAATCTCAATTTCCTCATCCATAAATTGAGTGGGAATTGGGTTGGATGATTTCTGAAGCCCTTCCATCTCTAGACCTATGACCCTAGACCTCTTCCAAAAGCATCCTCCTGGCTGGTTTCTCAATTCTGATACATCCTACGCGCACACACATTTTCTAAATCAAATCTCTGATTACATTCTACCCTTCAGTCTAATACCTGTTGCCTTCCCAGTGTTTGAAGGACAACAAGCAAAATCCTTGGTTCAGCTTTCAAGGTCCATCTAGAACTAGATGATGGTCCTCATCTGCCTTTTTCAACATTATCTCCTGCTTCTTAAAGGAGATGTTGTCTATGGAATCCTATTAACATTATTAATATTATTTCTTTTTTATTAATTTATTTCTAGTTTTCAACATTCATTTCCACAAGACTTTTTGTTCCAGATTTTTTCCCATCTTTGCCCTCACCCTCACCCCAAGATGGCATGCATTCTGATTACCCCTTCCCCCAGTTTGCCCTCCTTTCTATAACACACACCCCCATCCTCTTCTTCCTTACTTTCTTGTAAGGCAAGATAGATTTTTAAAACTTTGAGTTCCAAATTCTCTCCTTTCTTCCCTCCCCACCCACCTCACTGAGAAGGCAAGCAATTCAATATAGGTTGTACATGTGTAGCTATGCAAAACACTTCCATAATTGTCATGTGAAAGACTAGCTATATTTTTCTCCATCCTATCCTGGCCCCCCACTTATTCTATTTTCTCCTTTGACCCTATTCCTTTTCAAAAGGGTTTGCTTATTAATATTATTTCTGCTCCTCCCATTATCACCCATTCCAATGAAACCAGTTCTTCAAAGATGTTTATTCACTTGACATATCCCTGGGACCTTCCCCATCTCAGAATACTTTTCTTCCTGCTCTGTTCTCCAAGAGATCCTTAGCATCCTTCAAGGAAGAGGCTTCTCTTCCCACCATGAAACCAACAGTCATCTCTCCCTCCTCTAAAAACAAAACATGGATCTATACCAATCACTTAGCAAGTAACAGAGCTGGGATTCAAACTCAGGTCTTCTGACATCAAAGTCAGAAGTTCTTCCTACCATATCATCTTTTCTGACTGATAGGAGGGCAAAAAAAGGGAAGTTATCCATATCTTTTTCAATCATTTTATTTGTGGGATGAGGGATAAGGTATGGGATGGGTGATGTAACTGTTCACCAGCCTAATTTGTTTATTATAGACTTCAAGTTAGAAAAATTTTAAATATCTAAAATGATTGGATTAGCTCACAATTCCACCAACAATGAATTAATCTTCCAATTTTTCCACATCCCCTCTAACATTTGTTACTTTCTCCTTCAATCATTTTAGCCAATCTGATAGGTATAAAACAATATCTCAATGTTGTTTTAATTTGCATTTCTCTAATCCAGAATAATTTTAGAGAAATTAGACTATACATTGTTTTGATCTCTTCAATGGGAAACTGCCTTTTCATATCATTGAACCACTTTTCAGTTACGGAATGACTAGTATTCTTAGAGATTTGACAAAGTTGTTTATACATTTGAAATATGAGACCTTTATCTGAGAAATTAGATATAAAAATGTTTTCTCAACTTTTTTTTAACTTTCCTTCTGATCTTGGCTACATTTATTTGTCAAAAACCTTTTTAATTTAATGTAATCAAAATTATCCATTTTATGCTTCACTTTGCTCTATCTGTTATTTATTTATATATCTGGCCATTATTTTAAAAGTTCAGCTTCCAAGAACAATAGCTAGGGAAAGTTTTTAGAGCATAGGTCATCATTTCTAAGGTGGGTACTCTCTTATGAAGCATGTGATAAGAAAGAAATCAGCATGTATATTTGAAGGATTTAGTAGTAAGCTGAGAAAATAGAGCTTAATTGAAAGATGTAATGAATCATAACTGTGCATCCTGACCTGGAGTGAACTTTGTAAAGTATTTCCAGGGCTAGCTAATGCAGCCAGGATGGCAGTGGTGGTCGTACCAATGTTGGAGCCCAAGGTTAAAGGGTAAGCTCTCTCAAGGCTGATCACACCGATGCCTAAGGGGAAAAAAGAAGACATTGGATTCCATCCTGGGTGGGAATGACTGAACATGGCAGGACCACATATAAAAATGGAGACATGGGCATGTAAAAATGGAAAGAAGTGGAGGAAAGGAGGACTTACCAACCAGAGGAGTTATTGCAGAGGTGAACACAGAGCTACTCTGCACAATAAAGGTCATCCCAGCTCCAACAAGGATGGCGAGGTAGCCCGCCAGCCAGGCAAAAGGGAAAGGGAAATCTGGGAAACAAAAGAAAAAAGTGCCATTTCTACAACTGTCCTGGTCGATATTTCATGTCCCATGCAACAGATCACTCTAAGGGCAATTCAAAAGCAGTCATTTTACTAAAAATTAATTCCAAAACCTCAAGCAGAAATAGTTCCCAAGGCAATTAAAGGAAGTCAGCCAGGAGTTTCCTGGTGGGGCAAGAGTGGCATCTCAGGAGTTTCCCTGCCAACATCCCCAAAGCTACATTTATTCTCCTCTTTGCTCAAATGAGATAATATTTGTAAAAAGCACTAAGCACGGGGCCTAGCATGTAACAGGCATTATGGAAATGCCCTCAGGTGAGGGAACTCCCTCTCCCAATGCAGGCTGTTAGATTCTCAGTAATGTATAATCTGAAAGAGTCACCCAAAGCTCTGAGGGCTCTCCATTCTGGTTGGATAATGCACATTCAAAAGAAAAGAGAACCTGGATTCCTGGGATTGCAGCTCTTGTCTCCAGACAGACGGGTCAGGTGTGGACCTCAGGGAACACAATGAGAGCAGAACTACCAAGTATCTTTCCTCACAAGGACTCTGCCCACAGAAAGGCCCAGGGAGAGTGAAATGCCTACCTGTGTTGATGGTCTTCTTAATCACAGCAGCAACTTGTCCCTTGAGCACAGAGTTCAAGACCTTGACAATCAAGATCAAACAAGTGCATAGGACCACCAGGGAGAGGGCTAGAAGGATGAGGCCGATGCCCAGATCTGAGAGCTTGACATCCGCAAATGCATGTTTGCCTGGAGGAAGGAGAGCAGACACTTAGCATCATCTTTCTCTTCCTCCTAGTCACTTAACCCAGATACAGCACCATGCCTTGTATAAAGTGAGCCAAATTAAGCTAAAGTTCATACATTCAAAAACAAATCTCAAAAGATATGTAAGTTAAATCCAAATAACATTTAACCCCAGGACCTGCTATAGAGTAAACAAATCCCCAACCTTTTCATAAGAAGCCACTTTTGATCCCTAAAAAGCCTTGAAACATGAGTGTGGGAAGGTGTATTGACAGCTAAGTCCCTGTACACCCACCCAGTAAACAACTGGGAAGAGCACTGGGTTTGAAGTTAGAAGTCCTGGGTTTGAATCCTGATTCTGCCCTATCTGGTGTCAGGTCTCCTGCTCTGTAAAATGGGAGGGTTGGACTAAATGACCTCAAGGGCTCCTTCCTGCTCCAACATCCTATGATCTTTGCACCAAAGACAGCATTTCCCCCCTTCCAGGAATGGATTAGCCTGAGTTTGTATTACTTATTTGCTGCTTCAGGCTAATTGTATAGAAAATATAATGAAGTGCTTTGTAAAGTGCTATATAAATATAACAACAACAACAACAGCTACCATTTTTATGGTGCTGGAAGGTTTGTAAAGTGCTTTACATATCTATCATTTGATCCTCACAACAACCTTGAGAGTAGTTTCTATTTTCACCACCCCCATTTTACATATACAGCAGACTGAGGCAGCAGGTGAGTGACTTGTTAGGGTGACTCAGAGAGTCTCTGGGGCTAGATTTGGACAAGTTTGCTTGACTATGGGTCCAGAGCATTAGCCACTGCGCCATTATGAGGAGGACATTATTAGAATTGATGTTTGAGCTTCAATTCCTAAATTGCCTCCTGGTAGTAAACTCTAGTTATTTAGGTAGGTAGAGGCAGGTAGTTATTCTCTAAAGCCACTATAGAATGTTGGGTCCAGGGCTCGAGCCACTACACCATTATGAGGCAGACACTGTTGGAATTGATAGAAGCATGTTGAGAATAGGGTTAGAAATTCCTCTTTCCCACAGCAGACTTTGCAGAAGATTTCCTACTCACACTTTTCTATGTTCTCTTCATAAGTTGTGTTCAGGAGGGTCCAGGTCATGTTCCCATCAGTCCAGCACAGACTGGGAGAGGTACAATTTTCTGGTGAGGGAACAGTCACGTTGCTTAAAGTCTAGATGACAAAATACAGAAAAAGACTGTTACTAAGAATGGTATTTTGTGAGATACAATTTGTAGAACTGAAGACATGAATCCCACTCCCTACCTTCCCCCTCTTTTCTCCCTCACCTTCCCATAATGCCTAGAGAAGACCTCCAGCCTTTGGGCTGGGTCTATGGAGCACTGGCTGAGCCTACAGAACATCAGGATTACTTGTGAAGGCCAGATGAGCTGCACTCAGACTGAGCACTGTGACCCCAGAATGGGGACCTGGCCAGTCAATTGCTTTATCCCTACCTTGGAGCAGTCTAATTCTGTCCCATAGTCTGAGGTATAACTAGGGCAGCACAACTAAAGCTTTAGTCTAGGGCACTAAATTCATAGAAAACCAACAGCACTTGCAGCCCCTCAACCCCACAGGAGGCACAGAGAATTCTCAATCCCCAGCCATGTCCTCTGAATCATTTTCTGATACTTACCACATTTCTAAAAGTTTTACACCAGGTCTTTATCAGGCTCTTGTTTTTTGCTGCCTCATTTCCTGTAGCTATTTCATTTATGACTTTTTTATCCAGCTGGGGAAAGCAACAGACATGAGGAAGAGTTAGCCTGTTCTTCAGCTATGATTGGTGAGTAAAAGTTAATTGGTTATTCTCCTACGGGATCCTAGGAGAAAGAGAAGAGGAAGCCAGGATGTGTGCAAAAGGGAGACACAGATGGGCCTCATTTCCAGGGCTACACTTAGAAGCCCAGACAAACCCTTTTGCCCTGTTTCATGGGCCCAGTAGACCACCAGCTCCTTGAAGCCAATGAGGGTCTCTCTCTTTTGTCACTGTATCCCCCAGTGCCTGGCCCATAATAAGGGATCAGTAAATGCTGATTGGCTAGGAGGCATCCCTTGGGAAAGAGCTCCTCTTTGGCCAGATGAATGGCAAAGTATATGCAGCATTAAACTGTTTTTGCTAGAGATGGGTGATCACACTGATCTAAAGGGTAATAAATACAATGCTGTCAAGAACATCCAAAAAAGAGTCATCTGGCACAGAATGGCAGAATGCTCGAGTCTTGTTTTGGCCAGTGTGGTGGTGAAGAATGAATGGATCCCTGCCAGCATGATGCTTGTTCCTTAACTTCACTCAGCCAGGCAATGAAATGAGGGAATCACGGTGAGGAGGAGAAACATCCAGTAGCACTCCAGCCTGGGGGAGGAGATTTTTAACTCCCTGCCCAGGGAACCAAGTTCACACTGGGGCTATTTCACCTTACATGTAAACCCCAGAGTGAGTTCTGATGCCCACCTGGATGATGAGTTTTGTGAAGGGATCTGTGATGACTTTCAGGAGTTCAGGGGCATTTTCTCCACTCTTGATATGAAAGGATTCCACTATGACATTGGTGAGGTGGTAGAGATAGCCTGTGATCACCTCCACAGGCAGCAGCACCAGCACTGACAACCAGTTAAAAAAATCATGGACAGTAGCTCCTGCAAACGCCCTAAAAAAAGGAGGAAACCCAAAGCATTTAATGTTACAGTATTGTCCTGTCACTCTCATTAAGTTGCTTACTGAGTGCAGAATATGAAAACATGGTGTGAACATCATGAGAAAGACTAGCTTGAATCTGAGGAAGACCTGCTTTCAAGTCTCCTTCTAATCATAGGACCATGAACAAGTCATTTCATTCTTTCAGTGACCCAACCCACTGTTGGAGTTGGACTACACTGGGGGGTTTCTACATTGGAAGTTTCCTCATACTGGTGAAACCATAGGCCCTGTTGCCCCTCAAAAGTGAACAGAGCACGTGAGGGTAAAAGACTGCATTGTCTACTTGCATCCCCATAATACCATCTGAATTGTAGAATACTATACCTGGAACCAGGAAGACATGAGTTGAAATCTAATCTCAGAATTATGAAGAGAGGTAGCTAAGTGACAAAGTGAACAGCACGCTAGGCCTGGAGTCTGGATGACTGAACTTCAAATCCAGCCCGAGACACTTCCTAGCTGTGCAGCCATGGACACTTAACCCATGTCTGCCTTTTTTTCCTCTGCTATAAAAAATGGGGATAATAATAGCACTTCTCTCCCAGGACTACTGAGGGGATGAAATTGCTGTGAAACGTGGAGCTGGATGAAAGCTCCCTACTCTAAAGGAGCATGTCATGGAAGTGCTCTTCATTCCAGTTAAAAGTGTGTCCCCTATGATCAACGTAGGTCTTTTGGGATAGACAAAGCAGCTGTTATTATGTTCACTTAAATATTTACTGGACGTTTACCCTGCAGGATCACCACTAGGTCTTACAGTGTTTGTGATTCACAGACTAAAGCAGAATTGCATTAAAAAATGGGGAAGGGGGTTAAATATGGGTGGGCCCAATGGCACAGGATGACCAACGGATGTATATACGCAGTTAGGCTCTGCTCCTGACTTGCTTCTATTGATTAAGAGACAAAGTATGACATTTACTGTCAAGGATTTCCCAACCCAAAGTCCTATCTGAGATTCCCTATCTAGCTTTGGCTCTCAGTACAGTACCCTGATTATACTCAACAAGAAAGGCAGAAATGGTGTGCTCATCACTTCTTGTAAGTTTTCATAGTCTAACTTGCTGTGGTCCCCTTATAGGAGTCAGTAAAACCTGCAAACCAGTTCATAAAATAAAATGCTGGTGATATTCCCTTCACTAGGGAGACAAAGGTTCCCTTTGTCTGTTATCCAGCAGCAGCAGCACCACCCCCAGTGACCTGTTACCTATTCCCAGGCAGTATTCCTAGAATAAGTTTTGCTTTTTATGAGTCTAGAAGAACAAAATATATGAGGGAATTGCATTGTCCCAAAAATGAAGTTGTTATCAACTGATAATTTATGACTGAGTTGAGTTATTTGAACTGCTCAGTATATCCGCTCATCCCACAATCTGCCTTATAACAAAGTCCATTGGAAGAGCCTGGGAGGTATCTGTAGAGCTGAGTGAAGATTCTCAACTTTGTTTATCAAAGATAGTTACTGCAGTGATGGAGAAAACATAAAACTTCCTACCTTCGAAATTCATCCCTGTCTCCAGCCTGCATGAGGGCCACGACAGTATTGGTGACTGAAGTCCCAATATTGGCTCCCATGATAATGGGAATTGCTGCCTTTACTGTCAACACTGTCAAAGGAAAAAGGTAAATGAGGAAGAAAAAAAGTGGAAATTCACAGGGGGAAAAAAAAGCTTTAAACAAGTTAAGGAATCAGCTTAAAAAAAGAAGCTGGGAAGGCTAT